>JAVJIF010015533.1:0-100105 GCA_038442645.1 Agave tequilana
TTTTTATCATATTGATTACACTTGGTTGCTTTATTTAAATAAATATGAGTACCAGTAAATCCCATTGTTAATATTTAATAAATTGTAAACATTATTAAAACACTGTAATAAACACTGTAATTAGAATATGCCTGACTGCTCTTGAAACACGCTAATCATTCTTTACGTGATTTATGATCAGTAACTAAAACTTGCGTAATTACACTGGAGATCTATCATGCCATGTTCATGTACCACTGACATCCGGGCCACTAGTGCAAGAATACACTATCATTTCATGTATTATATCCCAGTTAGATAACTATCGTTACATGTATACTGCTCCACAGAGAACTCTAGGACACTACACTGTCACTAGACATGAGTGCTAGACACCCTTATTTCATGCACTGGTATCCTGGACATGGTACTCCATTATACACTGACCACTATGATTACATGTACTAGTGATACACAGATCTATTACACGGATTATTGTTACACATATATGTTCCACTGGTACACGGATATACCAATTCACAGACTACCGCATGTCCTATTAGTGTTATCATCGTTACATGGATACTCTGTGCACAGTTACTTCATGTTCTTACACCACTGTATATAGACTCACCGGTATACATGCATTGATTGGATCATGGATGTATTCCTGTTACACGGATCATGGATTATATTATTACTCATGGATATTCTTATATTCTCGTTATATTGATCATTGTTTATGTCACATGGATTATTGTTACATGAGTAGTTCGTCTGTATTCCGTTATATGATTATTTCCCGTTCTGATATTGATATTCCGTACTGAATACATGAGCTGTTGATATGCGATGTGTGGAACTAAGTGCCACGTGGATTCAAGCCACGGGGGCCACCTCTAGAATCCCACATCTATTGTTTCCTGTTTCCCGTTATCGTGTTTCGTGCTATCAACAGAGCTCATGTCCTGTTATCGTGTTACATGTATCCTGTACTGTTCTTGTTCCTGATACTCTGTGTACATTAAATGTATGAAATATAAGATGGGGTTGGGGGAGACTTGACGGTTGACTAGATCTTGTCGGGTGGATGTTTGGATCCATTGTTTGTCCCACTGCAGGGGACGGGGTAGTGCTGGCTACCGTCTGTTATAACTCATGAGCTCCCGTTTCCCGTTATTGTTTTAGCTCATTGAGTTCCCATTACATGTTACAGCCTTAGCGGGCTGGCCCTGGTCTCAGCAGCCAGGGTCTGTTTAATGCCGTGATCCCGGGTATGCACGGGATACCCTACCCGATAAAGCTCCTCGACCATGGGTTTCCAAGTAACATAATAAAACAGTATGCACAATAGTGATATCAGGAACACTTGTTATTTGGTCACTATCTCGTTTGGATAATGGTACCCGTAGGCCATGTCCGGATGGGTTCGACTGGAGTGCGGGCTCCAGTATGAACTGCCAGTGGTATGGGACACTGGAAGAGATTGATTAAAATACCAGGTGGTACTGATTGCTACTATTGTATAAAGAACATGACTTGCCTGATACATGTTTACTATTGTATAGTGTACTTGTTACTGTTCCTGCTCATTTATCCGCTATCATGTTACCTGTATGATCGTACTTTCCTTGGTACATGTTACGCTTTCGGTGGTGACATACTACTTATGCACATGTATACAATGCATTGCATATATTCTGTTTTGCATTGCCTATATGCTGCCTAGACACCACACTGTAGTATGGTTATGTTGCATACTCATCTACACGTTTATGTCCATCACATTATCACTATACAACTGTAGTTATTATTATAGACATGACCCGATGATAACATGCTAGGTAGTGCTGGTATTAAAATATGACATGATTATATTTTCTACTGCTTCTTATATATTTATTATATGATATCACTAGTACAACATCATGTATTATATATATGTATCGTGCTACTATTGTATATATTACTACCTCCTCCTTCATTTTACACTCACTAGGTCGCTTTCTGACGACCCTGGGTTTGCGTGCCCAGGTTAGAGGTCTGAGTTATCGTTCGGGCAGCTAGTTCATTGGATGCACATAGTAGACTTTACCATCGAGATTCCTTCATAGGTATCTTTGTGCTTTGTTCCTGTTATCTCCTTTATTCCTGTATTTATATCTGTTATAATCACTAACCCTTTCTGCAGGTATTCTTGTACTTTTTCTGCTGGAACTCTTGTGTATATGGAGGCCCTGTCTTGTACTGAGGCTTAACGTACTCGTGAGTGTGTTTTTACCTCGCGTATGTACGTCGCCATAACGTCTCCGTATCCTTGGGAACGGGGCGTTACACAACTTCTTCACACCTTCCTTGTTGCAGCAAAATTTTCTGTAAATAACTTCATGAGGAGGCTTCCGTGACTTATCTATTCCTTTCTTCTCACACCAAAACCTCTGTTCCTTGCATAAGAATTGTAGAAATTGTATGCTTCCACATCCATGAGAAACCGTTTTCCTAAAAAATATTTGAGCTTCCAGACATTTCTCCATGTGCATTCATATCCTACAAAAACAATTAGAGGAACTACATAAATATAAATATTTTTTACATATCACACGTCTAAAATATAATTTCTAAAACTGCGACCAAGGTCGCAGATGAGATGAAATCTATATTACTTCTTACTAAACTGCGACCGTAGTCGCAGTTATCCGTATGAGCATAATTTTTAAACAAAAGAATAATAACTGTGCAACAATCTAATGAATATATAAAATGGATATAATTCACATAGAAACGTGTAAGAATTATGACAACAAAGAATGCGACTTGGGTCGCAGTCAGAAAAAATAAATTGCGACCGTGATCGTTGTTCTAAAAAGATTAAAACAAGTGATTATTCTATTCCGTAAAAACAAATTATACGTCGAACAAGGAATGCGACTTAGGTCGCAGTGACAATAAAAAAAAGATTTCACAAAAAAGATTAAAATAAGTGATTATTCTATTCCGTAAAACAAATTATACGTCGAACAAGGAATGCGACTTAGGTCGCAGTGACAATAAAAAAAGATTTCACAGCCGGAGATTATTTTCAAATAAGATTGCGACCGTGGTCGCATTTCTGAAACTTTAGAATAAGTGATTATAGGTCGCAGTACCATATATATTAAAGAGAAAAATTCTATATTTAAGAAATTGCGGGAAAAAAATTGACACAATTAAAACCTCTTGACCGGCATGCAAAGATGTCAACCCTTCAATATTTTCAATATTTTGAGAGAAAATTGAACCAGATGATATATCCTCCATATTTAGATCGCCAGATAGAGAGCGATTACGACTGCGACCAGAATTGGCAGGAGAATTAGAATGCTCAGACGTCGACATTAAATAAAAAGGATAAAAAATTGCTCTAAAAATATGATATTTTCAGAAAAAAGTTTATCGCAGGCTGAAAAAGGAGAACCTAAATCTGAAAAAGAGAGGTAAGGAAATAGTGGGGAAAAAAATAATAAACAATAACATAAATCTTATAAAGAGCGACAAAAAAAGGGGGAAAAATAATAATAAAAAATAACCTAAATCTGACAACGAGCGGTCAAAAATTGCTTTGTGGGAAAAATAATAATAACAATAACGGAAGTTACCCAAAGAGTAGTTTTTCATAAGGGTATTTAATAATTTAACTTCTTCCTATAAGCGGGCCGCAAGTTAGTGCGGTGACAAATATTGAGCCACGTCACCGCAGGCTGAGAGAGTCTCTCAGCCGTCGGCTGATATACATTTCTCTCTCTCTCTCTCTATATATATATTACATGTTATATATATGATATTTATTTGTATTCATAAGGAGGAAGGGGCCGGGCGGGAGCCAGTAGGTGGGGGAAGACGGGGAGTTTGAACTTTATGCTCATTAGTGATGAATGTATGTGCCTATTAATAAGGGATATAGTGTATTGTCTGAATGTGATAGTATTTAATAAGGGAATTAGGCAAGAGTAAAGGCATGCACGTAGGATTATACGTGTAGGAAATTAATTGATGAACTTGCACTTGCTGTGTACTCGGAAAGAATCTTTTGAGTAAATAAAAGAAAGTTTGATAGTTGTAATAAATTGTATAAGAGTATGAGGATGGATAGGAGAGGGCCACATGGTAGGGGTAGCAGTCACTATATTCATATAAGACCTCCTTGGACCCCTCAAGGTATGATTGTGATAGAATTTCATCTTACCAGTTCCTAATTGTTTGTGTATTTACTCACTGAGCCGTTGAGCTCATCCCTTTTTCTTCCACCCATTTCAGGTTTGGATAAACGAAAGGGACTGCTTTAGCTCGGAAAATTTAGTAATGGACCGAACGACATGTTATTCATACTATTTTTGATAACTCTCTGCATATGTAAGCTTTCTTTTAAGTACTTTTCTAGCTTGTTATGTTATGGCACATCTATTGTATGTAACTTGTCCTTTGTAATATTTTGGGACTAAGGACTTATGGTGCATGTGATGTTTTAAGGACCAAGACTGGTGATGGTACTTAGTGATGATGTGTGAAGATCAATTCCTTGATGTACATGTCATTAAGACATATTCTGAAAACATGTTGTGGAAACATACATTGAGAATATAATATTTTAGGCACGAGATATATTTATACCTTATAATAAGTAGGCCGTGTGGGCCGAAATTCTTATTTGAATAAGTAGGGTCGTGGAGTCGAAATTGATGGTCTATGTCATGTAAAAATGTGAAACTTTAGGGAGATGCTGCCGAATTTTCTGAGATAATGAATGAAAATTGGGAATGATTGGGAATTATCAGACTAATCTTGTCTACCAAAAGGGGACCGTTACAAATTCAATCATTAATGTGTTGAAATTTTGACTCTCTTTTATATTAAATCCTTGATAAAATATAATATTTCAAAACTTAATTCTATTTAGATTTTGGGTTTTCTAGGATCTTTATGTAAATACAATTTACATTATGTGATTGTCATGAAAATAAAATCTGAATCTAGGAACTTGTCTGTAATTTTACAGAAATTTAGTTGTAACGCCCCGATTCCACGGATACGGGGACGTCACTGCGACGTATATACGTAGGTCAGAAGATGCCCCCACGTACATACGCTAAGCATAAAAGTACAACAAGAATCAGAGTACAACACAAAGCGTGGTACATACATATGCCAACTTACAAGAGACTAATACAAAGTTATACAAGATATGATAAACTATTACACTTTACAAGTGTCTTTATCATAACCGAGTCCAAAAAGAATAATATAACAATATATACATCAAAATGCTCACGTGATGGATGGAGATCCCGTGAGTCAAAAGGAAAAGTCTGGCACGAAGGGGGCTGGGACTAGTCGGCTGCTCACTAAGATAGGCTCGATCCTCTGTGGACGGTTCCACTTCGGTCCAAGCCTCAGAATCTGAATATGCAAATCTAAGGAATCAAGACATATAAACAATAAACAACTATAGCCAAGTGGCTAAGATACATGAATAAGTAAGATGGAACAATATAAGGAATATCAACTAACAAGTATGAAAAGCATGAAGAGACAAAGTTCTAATACAATAAATCTACAGTTAACGTCTTATTATTATTACTTATCTTACTGTGATATCTAGCTATGGACCCAGCGTCCCAGGGCACATAGATCCATATCCTAGTAAAACAAGGTTGTTATTGGAAATCAGCGGTTGTATCGACGAACTATGTTTACAGTGGACCCCGTACATGCCCGGGATAACGGTCCAGGATTGTTCCGTTGCTGGTGACGGAAGCCAGCCGCTAGGCCATTCAGGAGGGACTTATGTATGCCCTTATCATGATGGTACCAGTAATAGAGGGAGCAAGCACTCCCCTCGGTCCCCTGGAGGCCCACAGGTCAGACCGGAACATGAGTTGCACAACATTCCTAAAAGCCACTGTAAACACGAAACACATCGATATCCGCATGTTTTCCCCCGACCCATGTGTAAGTTGGTCCATTTTATGCAAAAGTCAAGTGTATCATGCTTGGTTCAAGTGATGGCATGATAAGTGGTGATATTCACATTTTTAACAGTTATGGAGCTATGATATGTAATAACAAGTCATGAAGCAGTATGAAATAATGTCTATCAAGTAACATGTCATGTAGTACCAGTTAAGAAGCAAGAACAAGAATAATATGCCACACGTGTATCAACAATAAGATCCAAATTCAGAATAGAATCAACCAAGTCAAACAGTCAGAATTAGTCGACTAGGTGGAAGGGTTATCGACTAATAGGGGTCTTAAGTCGACTACTAGTCTGGATGAGTCGACTAAAACTGGGAAACAGAGAGTTGGGTTCTGTTTCAGGGAAAGTTAGTCGACTAGGGTTGTAAGGGTAGTCGACTAACAGGGAACTACTAGTCGACTAATGGATACCTAAGTCGACTAAGTCTGAGATACAGAGAGTTGATGTTTTATTTCAGGAAAACAGGAGTCGACTGGGGAGAAATGGGTAGTCGACTAGGGGGGTCTAGTCGACTGGTATTATGGCCTAGTCGACTAAAACTGTGAAATCAGGAAAGGTTAAGTTTCAGCTAAGGTGGGTTAGTCGACTGGTCCCTAGGTCTAGTCGACTAATCGTGGGAAAACAGCAAACAGAACAGATTTCTAGGGTTTTGTTTGGGGGTCTAAAAATATGATTTTTATGGCTCAAGTGAACATGAATTGTCAACACAAGTATACAAGGAGTTTACAAGTCTTGGTGAGTAAATATACTCACTTTGAATGGTTATAAGGGGCTATACGAGTTCGAAGAGATCGTTGCCGACAAACTTGATCCTCGGCGATATTTCCGACGAAGAGAGATGCGATCCAAATCCAATGGTTGTGGTAGCTTGAGAAGAAGATGAAGGCCTTGAGGTGTTCTTTGGAATTAGGGTTTGAGATGGAGGAGGAAGAGTGAAGGCTAATTCTTGGTGAAGTGAAGAAAAGAGAAAAGAATTGTAAGGGAAAGGATTTTATAGGGTTTGATTTTTGTAAAGGGAATGCAAATAGAGAAATTGAGAGGGGTTTGTGCAAAATAGGGGAAGGGTGAGGTGTCTCCCTTGCCAATGGTGGCCGGCCATGAGAAAGAGAGAGAGAGATGTATTAAATGAGGGGGGTTGGTGAGAATGTGTGGAGATGGATTTTGGAAGAAATGGAAATTTGGAAAATGGAATTTTTGTGGTTGTGAAGGAAGGAAAGAAAATAGGGAAAAGGAAAAAAAGAAAAGAATTAATAAATGAAGAGATTTTCTTGTCTTGGAAAATGAAAATACCGGAAACACGGATTCCTAGGTTCAAGTCAAGAATGCGGGAAAACATTCGGAAAATACCGAAATCGTCCGAAATTTAAGTATTTCGGAACGACTCGTAATTTTCACCAAAAATCAATAATAATATATGAAGACCTATAGTGAAATCCGTTAGAAGAAATACTTTATAGTTTTAAAGCTAAAAATCCCGGAATCAGTTACCTACCGACTCCGAAAGAATTTTCATAAATTCATAAAATTCTCAGAAAAAGTATATAGATAAGAAATACGATTCTAAGAAATAAAGTCTAAAGGACTTTCTAGAAATTCCTAACTGTTTGTGAAATAAAAATACTGGAAGAAGTCTTCTACCGACTCCGGCAGAATTTGCATAAATTCGTAAAATCTTCAGAAAAAGTATTTAAGTAAGAAATATTATTCTAGGCAGAAATGTCTAAAGAATCTTCTAGAATTTCTAAACAGTTTGTAAGATAAAAATTTGGGAATCGATCAGCGGCACTGGTCGACACCGTTTTGGAGAAATTCATTTAAATTCTAGAAAATTCCAGAAATTCTCATAAAATCTAATATTTTAGAAAATGATATTTGAAATTGAAATTGGTCAAATACGGGAAGTAAATCGAAAAACGATCGAAAAGCTGAATACGCAACTAAGTACGTATTCCGGAAACGGGGTATTACATTAGTATTTACAGTATTAGTCCAAAGTAATTTCAGAATCTTATGCAATTCAGAATTTACAGAACCAGTCCAGAAACTGTAATATTGCAATTTAGAGGTTGTTTGTAATAAGATCCTAAAATATTATATTTATCTACTTGAGATAAATTTGCTATTTATTATTCTTATATTTGAAATAAAATAAATTTTTGAATAATATTGTAACGCCCCGATCCCACGGATACGGGAACGTCACTGCGACGTATATACGTAGGTCAGAAAATGCCCCCACGTATATACGCTAAGCATTTAGTACAACAAGGATCAGAGTACACGACAAAGCGTGATATTCATACATATGCCAACTTAAAAGTACAAGTACAAGTTATCACAAGATATGATAAAAAATATTACACATTACATGTATCTTTTATCACAACCAAGTCCAAAAGTAAAAGATACAATATGAACACAAAATGCTCACGAGTAGGATGAAGATCCCGTGAGTCAAAAAGAGAAATCTGGCACAAAGGACTGGGACTAGTCTGCCTGCTCACTAAGAAAAGCTTGATCCTCTGTGGAAGGCTCCACTTCGATCCAAGCTTCGGAACCTGAATATACAAATCCAAGGGAGTCAGGACCTCCCAACAACGAACAGGCTACAGCCAAATGGCTAATAGACAAGAATATGAGAGTTGGAACAGTATAATGAATACCAATCAACAAGTAATGGAAGCATAAAGAGCAAAAGTCCGAATACAATAGATCCACAGTTAACGTCTATTATTATTATTACTTGTCTTACTGTGATATCTAGCTATGTGACCCAGCGTCCCAGGGCACATAGATCCATATCCTAGTAAAGCAAGGTTGTTATTGGAAACTAGCGGGATTATCAACGAACTATGTTTACAGTGGGTCCCGTACATGCCCGGGACAACGGTCCAGGATTGTTCTGTTGCTTGGTGGCGGAAACCAGCCGCTAGGCTAACAGGAGGGACTTATGTATGCCCTTTATCATGATGGTACCAGTAATGAGGGAGCAAGCACTCCCTCGGTCCCTGGAGGCCCTCAGGTCAGACCGGAAATATAGTTGCACAACATACCTAATACCACTGTAAACATGAACACATATTGATATCCACATGTTTTCCCCCGACCCAATGTAAGTTGGTCCATTTTATACAAAAGTCAAGTGTATCATACTTGGTGTTAAGAGATAGCATGATAAGTGGTGATATTCATTAATTAACAAGTTATGAAATGAGAATATACAATAACAAGCCATGAAGTAACAAGAGGTAACATCCATCAAGTAACAGGTCATGAAGTACCATCCATGAAGCATAAACAAGAATAATATATCCCACATGTATCAAGGGTATGATCCAAATTCAGAAAAGAAATCAACTATAATAAACAGCCTAAATTAGTCGACTAGGTGGAATGGTTAGTCGACTAATAGTGGTCTCTAGTCGACTAACAGTCTGGACTAGTCGACTAAAACTGGGTTCCAGAGAGTTGGAATTCTGTTTCAGGAAAAGTTAGTCGACTAGGTGGAAAGAGTAGTCGACTAACGGGGAACTCAAGTCGACTAACAGATACGTAAGTCGACTAAATCTGTGATACAGAGAGTGGAGTTTCTGATTCAGGAAAAGTTAGTCGACTATGGTGGAAAGGGTAGTCGACTAACAATGATCTATAGTCGACTAATAGTTAAGGTAAGTCGACTAACAGTGATTTCCGGAATATCCTCTTTCTTCATCCTAAGCTGATGGTAACCCGATTGTAAATCTAATTTAGAGAATACTCGGGCTCCATGAAGCTGATCAAACAGATCATCAATCCTTGGTAAGGGATACTTGTTCTTGATGGTAACTTTGTTCAATTCTCTATAATCAATACAAAGCCTTTTACCACCATCCTTTTTGTTTGCCAATAGTACTGGAGCTCCCCATGGTGAAGTACTTGGTCGAATTAATCCCTTGTCAGAGTATTCTTGCAGCTGCTTCTTTAGAATCTCTAACTCCGTCGGTGCCATCCTGTACGGAGCCTTGGATATAGGAGCTGCTCCAGGCACAGTACAATAGAGAACTCAATCATCCTTTCAGGTGGAAGTCCTGAGATTTCAGCAAACACTCCCGGGAATTCATCCCACACCGTGTGCCCTTCTGAACCTCTGAACTAGTCATTCGAGTCTTTCTCTTGGTAGACTTCACTTCCCCACTAAATTGGAATTCAGGCTGAAGAGGGATTCTGAAATTAATCTTCTTCTCCCTACAGTCAATAACTGCATAATATTGACTGAGCCAGGTCATGCCTAAGATTACGTCGTACCCTTTGGTGTCTAGTACGAGCATATCTATGGCCAAGGTCTTGTTACAAAGTTCTACTGGACAGTCAGTGCAAACTCTAGTAGATATGACTACTCCATTCCCTGTACTAATCTCCCATTTGTGGTCTAAAGATCTAACAGGTATAGAATGCAATGCCACAAAATGATCTGAGATATAACAATGAGAAGCTCCTGAATCGAAGAGGGCTAAAACAGGTTTTGAGTGTACCCTGATTTTACCTGTTATCACTTCCTCAGAAGTCTCAGCCTCTTCTTCCGTCAAGTTGTAAGCTTGTCCCCTTCCACGCCCTGCAGCAGTCCTAGCTCCTCTTTGGACTGGGCGAATAGCTTGTTGTGGAGGAGGGGGAGGAGCTCTCCTGATCATCGGTCCTTGGTTCCTCTGTCCAAGTGGCCCTGGAAGTGATCTCTGTCCATTTGGTCCCTGTAGTGCTGGCAAAGCTTGGCCGGCTATCCCCATTCTTCTGTGTGGACAGGCTTCTATGGAATGGTCTCGGGAACCACATACCAAGCATAATCCATTTGTCCTACGGCAATTCTGTCGAATGTGACCTGGTTTCTGACAATAGCTACAGAAGGATAATGGTTGGGCCGTCTGGTAAGGAGCTGGTCGGAATGGTTGCCTCATTGTCTGAACCTTTGCTGCTCTGTATGGGCCTCCTCTTCCTATTGGTGGAAATGGCCTCTTCATGGCCTGGTTCCTCATCTGGTTCACTTGCTTCTTCTCTAGCCCACGCTCCACTTCTCGAGCTATGGTGAGAACTTCTGAATAAGTCTTCAGCTGCTGGGGCATTAGAAGATCTGGATGTCCATCTGCAAGCCCTGCTGAAACCTACTTGCCCGCTTCTCCTCATCAGTTACCATGTATGGAGCAAAGCGGCTAAGTCTGAGAAATTCCGCGGCATACTCGTCCACGGACCTATTCCATTGCTGAAGTCGGATAAACTGCTCTTCCATGTCCTTCTGAGCAGTGGCAGGGAAGAATCTGCTATAGAAACTCTTGGAGAATGTGTCCCAGGTGACAGGCTTCTCCAATCTTGCCTCCTCAGCTAGCCACCATGTCTGGCTATATCCTTCAATTGAATCTTAGCAACCTCCACCTGATTCTCCTTTGGAACTCGAGCTGCATTCAACAAGTCTGAGGTATCTGTCAGCCATTCTCAGCATCCAGGGTTTCTCTTCACCCGTGAATATGGCTGGTTGCAGCCGTCTGAAGTCTGAAATATTTCCGGCCTCTGTTCCTTTGGAGCTGCTAACTCTTGCCGAAGGAGTTCCGTCTGTTGTTGCTGATTCTCCATCATTGTCTGAATAACCCTCAGAATATCGACATTCTCTCCCGTGGGTCCATTTGATGCTTGCCCAGAGTTGTTACGACCCGACCTTCTCTCCATACTTAGTGGTAAAAGATAACTGGAATTTGGAAAAATGGAAGGATTTTAGGATATAAGGGGAGGAATCAAGAAGGAATCAAGAAGGACTAGATAACTTTGTACATTGTAGTTGGCAATAGCAAATTTCATTAATTTGCTGCTTGATTGTACTATAGGTGTGAGAGCCTAGGCTCTGATACCAACCTGTAACGCCCCGATCCCACGGATACGGGAACGTCACTGCGACGTATATACGTAGGTCAGAAAATGCCCCCACGTATATACGCTAAGCATTTAGTACAACAAGGATCAGAGTACACGACAAAGCGTGATATTCATACATATGCCAACTTAAAAGTACAAGTACAAGTTATCACAAGATATGATAAAATATTACACATTACATGTATCTTTTATCACAACCAAGTCCAAAAGTAAAAGATACAATATGAACACAAATGCTCACGAGTAGGATGAAGACCCGTGAGTCAAAAAGAGAAATCTGGCACAAAGGACTGGGACTAGTCTGCCTGCTCACTAAGAAAAGCTTGATCCTCTGTGGAAGGCTCCACTTCGATCCAAGCTTCGGAACCTGAATATACAAATCCAAGGGAGTCAGGACCTCCCAACAACGAACAGGCTACAACCAAATGGCTAATAGACAAAGAAGAAGAGATAGAGAGTTGGAACAGTATAATGAATACCAATCAACAAGTAATGGAAGCATAAAGAGCAAAAGTCCGAATACAATAGATCCACAGTTAACGTCTATTATTATTATTACTTGTCTTACTGTGATATCTAGCTATGTGACCCAGCGTCCCAGGGCACATAGATCCATATCCTAGTAAAGCAAGGTTGTTATTGGAAACCAGCGGGATTATCAACGAACTATGTTTACAGTGGGTCCCGTACATGCCGGGACAACGGTCCAGGATTGTTCCGTTGCTTGGTGACGGAAACCACCGCTAGGCTAACAGGAGGGACTTATGTATGCCCTTTATCATGATGGTACCAGTAATGAGGGAGCAAGCACTCCCCCGGTCCCCTGGAGGCCTCAGGTCAGACCGGAAATATAGTTGCACAACATACCTAATACCACTGTAAACATGAACACATATTGATATCCACATGTTTTCCCCCGACCCAATGTAAGTTGGTCCATTTTATACAAAAGTCAAGTGTATCATACTTGGTGTTAAGAGATAGCATGATAAGTGGTGATATTCATTAATTAACAAGTTATGAAATGAGAATATACATAACAAGCCATGAAGTAACAAGAGGTAACATCCATCAAGTAACAGGTCATGAAGTACCATCCATGAAGCATAAACAAGAATAATATATCCCACATGTATCAAGGGTATGATCCAAATTCAGAAAAGAAATCAACTATAATAAACAGCCTAAATTAGTCGACTAGGTGGAATGGTTAGTCGACTAATAGTGGTCTCTAGTCGACTAACAGTCTGGACTAGTCGACTAAAACTGGGTTCCAGAGAGTTGGAATTCTGTTTCAGGAAAAGTTAGTCGACTAGGTGGAAAGAGTAGTCGACTAATGGGGAACTCAAGTCGACTAACAGATACGTAAGTCGACTAAATCTGTGTACAGAGAGTCGAGTTTCTGATTCAGGAAAAGTTAGTCGACTATGGTGGAAAGGGTAGTCAACTAACAATGATCTATAGTCGACTAATAGTTAAGGTAAGTCGACTAACAGTGATTTCCAGAGAGTTGGGGTTTATTTTCAAGAAAAGTTAGTCGACTAATAATCAAGATAAGTCGACTAAAACTGTGTTTCAGAGCAGGGGTCGTTTCAAATAAGAATTTCAAGTCGACTAACTCCTAGGTCAAGTCGACTAATCGTGGTCTGAAAACAGGGTACAGAACAGAATTTGATGGTTGAATTGAAGCCAAAAGCATGATTTTGAAGGCACAAGTGTACATGAATTGTAAACACAAGTATACTAAAAAGTTTACAAGTCTTGGTGAGTAAAAATACTCACTCGAATGGTTAATTGGAGCTATACGCGTTCGAAAGGAGCGTTGCCGACAAACTTGATCCTCGGCGATAAAAGACACGATCCCAATCCAAAAGTTGTAGTTACTTGAGATGGAGATGATGACTTTGTGGTGTTTTTTGGAGTTGGGGTTGA
Source organism: Agave tequilana (assembly GCA_038442645.1). Lineage (NCBI taxonomy): Eukaryota > Viridiplantae > Streptophyta > Magnoliopsida > Asparagales > Asparagaceae > Agave > Agave tequilana. The sequence continues at coordinate 13,820 of JAVJIF010015533.1, forward strand.
GGTTGAGATGAAGGAGGGATTTTGGTGAAGGCCAAATCTTTGTTGAAGTGAAGAAAAGAAATGAAAATGTAAAGGAGAAGTTTATATAAGATTTTGATTTTGTGAAGGAGGTGCAATTTATGTAGAAGAGAGGGGGTTTTTGCAAATAGGAGAGGATGAGGTGTCCCTCTTTTGGCCACTTGGCCGGCCATGGAAGAGAGAGAGAAAGAGGGGCATTAATGGTGGAAGTGTGTGGAGTTTGTTGGAATTTTGGAAAAGGTTGGAATTTGGAAAATTGGAAAATCTTGTGGCTTGTGGAGTAAGGAAGAGAAATAAAGAAAAAGGAAAAGAAAAGAATTTAAAAAGGAGAAGATATTTCTTTGCTTGGAAAATGAAAATATTGGAAAGACAATTTCCCGGGTTTAAGTCGAAGATGCGGAAAACATTTCGGAAAATACCGAAATCGTCCCGAAATCAAGTATCTTGGAACGACTCGTAAAATTTACCAAAAATCAATAATAATATTTTAAGACTCATGGTGAAATTTTGTTGGAGAAATAATTTTAAGTTTTAAAACTAAAAATCCCGGAATCAGTTAGCTACCGACTCCGGTGGAATTTTCATAAAATCATAAAATTCCCAGAAAAAGTATTTAGGTAAGAAATACGATTCTAAGAAATAATGCCTAAAGGACTTTCTAGAATTTCCTAACTTTTTGTAAGATAAAAATCCGGGAATCGATCAGCGACACTGGTCGACACCGGTTTTGAAGATTTTCAATTAATTCAGGGAAATTTCAGAAAATCATATAAAATCTAAAATATGGAAAATAATATTTGAAACTGAAATCGGTCAAATACAGGTAGTAAATAGAAAAAAATACGATCGAAAAACTGAATACGCAACTAAGTACGTATTCCAGGAACGGGGTATTACAAATATGAACAACATGTATGGATTAAGTTCTTCTTTTGTAAGTAGTATTTAGAATCACTACTTATTCATTATTGACATTAATTTTAGTCAATTTTGATGTCATATTAAAATATAATTTGATTAATTAAGTAATTGTCACAACATTCTTGATTATCATGATATTATGTGACAAAGAAAAATTTAATTTTAGTCACATATATTTGACATCAATAATTATAAAACATGAAGATATAGTAATTAACCCCACATGGTCATTATTATATTTGTGTTTAATTAGAATGGGATAGTGAACTATGGAAAAAAATAAATTCTAGTTCACCATATGTCTAGAATTTTTTTTTGTATGGAAATAAATACTAATCCTATTATAAAGTAATCGTAAAAAAATCGTGTCATACTCTATGTCCACAGGAAAGGTTATGATGAACGTGTTGTTCTTTTGTTGTTTGGCTTAATTTACATGAGCAAATTTTTCATTTTTGCTTCATTGTATGTTTAGTAAGCCTTGTTATTTATTTTGCAGTTATCTATTCCAAATTTTTATTCATCTTTATACCTTTTCTAAATAGTGATAACTATGTTGATTGGAAGGAGAAAATTCTCCTTACATTGGCGTGCATGGACCTTAATTTAGCACTTCGTGTGGATGAGCCACCAATCCTACGGAATTAATCACCCAAATTGAGAAAACATCATATGAACGTTGGCAGCGATCTAATCGCATAAGTTTGATGTTTATTAAGTCTCATATTAGAAAAAGTATTCGTGGTCTGATTCCTGACCGTGCAAAAGTGAAAGAATATTGCAAAGCTATCGAGTAACAGTTTGAGACTTCTGACAAGCTATTAGGTAGCACTCTGATGACAAAGATATGTTCTATGAAGTTCAATGGCACCAAAAGAGTACGTGAGCACATAATGAAAATGAGAGATATTGCTGCTCAACTTAGATTATTGGAGATTGAAATGTCTGAGTCATTTTTAGTTCACTTCATCCTTAATTCTCTTTCGTCTGAGTATGGACTTTCAAGATTTCCTACAATACACGTAAGGAAAAGTGGTTAGTAAATAAACTTTTGGACATGTGTGTTCAGGATGAAGGAAGACTGAATCAAGAAAGGATTGAAGGTGCTCATTTGGCGACTCAAGAAAAGAAATCAGCTAAGAAAGGCAAAGGCGCCCCCTAATCAGATCAATAAAAGCGTTGTCAAGTGCTTCTTTTGTAAGAAGAAAGGACATACGCAGGTCCGAAATACCCTCACGTATATACGCTAAGCATCAGTACAGGCAAGAATCAGAGTACGAAAGTAAGTGGTGCATTATACATTCCAACATATGAGTACAATTACAAAGTTATCACCAGAGGTGATCCAATATTACATGAATATTACATCACTAATATGCGCAATTGCGAGATTACAAAAAGATGTACAAGTATGAACAGTACAAAAGGGCACTCACGAGTTTACAAAAGGAAAACTCGAGAGGCACACAGGGGGGCCTGGAAGGATAAGACTCTGGACGGTCTGCTGGGATCCACGCTACCGCTGCGCCACTCTGATCAGCAACTGGGGGAATCCACACGCTCCAAGCTCCATGACCTGGACATGAGGATCCAGGGGAGTCAGATGATACTCCCCAGGCGAGTGGTGATACAAAAGCCAAGTGGCGAGCAAGGGTAAGTATATGTATAGCGATGAAACCGAATAAAGCCGAGGACGAGCAAATCTGATTGTATGGTTTCAGATCACGGCTCCATGAGACTAGTACGTCGAAGGAATAATCCAAACAAGGAAACCCTCATCTATATACCTTTATCTCATGTTATCAAAATCCAAGCACATACAACCCGATTGTACTCAGGGCATGGCAAGAAAATGAACAGGAGGCAGGTGGATACAAGAATAAAGCAGGGCATGAGCAGTTAATATAATAATACTCATAAAGCCGGAAATCCGAAGTAAAACCAGTACAAGCAAATATGGTAAGGCATATCACAGATTCATAGCCGTTAAGCTGCAGGCTTCAGTATGCGTCCCATTCCACATACCTCTACTTACAACTTAAAGAGCCGGTTATTAGACACTTTATTATTACTCGTCTTACCCTGATATCTAGCTATGTGAACTAGCGTCCCAGCACACATAGATCCATATCCGAGTAAAGCAAGGTTGTTATTGAAACCAGCGGGGGTATCAACGAACTATGTTTACAGTGGGTCCCGTACATACCCGGGACCACGGCCCAGGATTGTTCCGTTGCTTGGAGGACGGAACCAGCCGCAAGGCTAACAGGAGGGACTTATGTATGCCTTATCATGATGGTACCAGGAAGGAGGGAGCCAGCACTCCCCTCGGTCGCCTGGAGGCCCACAGGTCAGACCGGAAGTTTTAGATGCACAACATGCCTAATACCACTGTAAACACGAACACATATTGATAGCCGCAAGTTTCCCCCGACCCGATGCAAGTTGTTCCTTTTATGAATTATTAGATGATTATCAGATTCTGGGAATGAGCAAGAGCAAGTCAGGAATATCAGGAATGCAGATATATCAGGAGTACTGTACGTACTATAATGTATCACATGAGTATCAGGAGTACATTTTGTACTATCAAGATGTCAGGTCATCATTCCCGTTATCGTGATAATCATGAGAGTCAAGTATATCATGCTGGGTGTCAAGTGATAGCATGACAAGAGGATGATATTTGGCAGGTAACCAGTCATGTCAAGCGATTGATATTAGTCCGGTGGCAAGTCATGTCATAACAAGGGGTCTTGCCAAATAGTAGCATGTCTGAGGTCAGGTGATAACACATCAGTTGTCAGGTGACACAAGCAGGTGTTAAATAGTAGCATGTAAATGACAGGTCTGAAGTAATGGCATGGCAAGTGTTATCATATCAGGTAGACACATGGTATGTGATAAAGTAGTAAGCATATCACAGGCATGGTATATGTGCACGAATGAAACTACCCTATACAAGCATTCGTCGCAGGGCAATACATGTCCAGTTATTGGCACTTGGCCATACATAGATACGGGGACTCAGCCCAATACAAAATACATGGAAACATGAAGTGAAATACATATCGACCCGACGAAGCGGGGAAACTCAAATGGAGGCGAGAGCGAGAACACTCGCCTAAATCACCAGAAATGCCGAAAGGTCTGAAATCCACGGAACTCGGGACGCGCCATAATTATGGAAGGAGAGAGTGCACAGGGAGACGCGGGTTTTTGAGGGTGAAACGCGAGGGTTCGCAGACTCGGGAGTTAGCGTCGCGAAAATAGCAGACACGGGAATCACAGACGCGGGAATAGCAGACGCGGGGTTCGTGTCGCAAGAATGGCAGACGCGGGAATAGCAGACGCAGGATAGCAGATGCGGGGTTCGCGTCGCGAGAATGGCAGACGCGGAATTGCAGACGCGGGATAGCAGACGCGGGGTTCGCGTCGCATAGATGCCACAAAACGCGAGGTCTGCGTTCAAGTGCGGATGCGAGGAAAACGCGGACGTGGACATGGGTTCTGAGTCGCGTTAACACAAGAAGAACACAAACGCGGGAATAGACTCTGCGTCGTGTCAATACAGAAACGCACGGAGCACGTTAAGGGATTGCCCAGACGCGGGGTTGAGATCCGCGTTAGGAAACAAACAGAGAGGAGGAAAGGTGATTCCTTTGCTGCGCCCGACGAAGGGAAGTTCGGCCCCAATCCAAAAGGAGGGTACCGGCCCTAAGTCTTGCCAACGGAGGAGAACGCGGCCCCAATCCAAAAGGAGGGCCGACCCTAGAGGAGATGATGGAGCGGTGGTTTTTATGAAGAGGTTTTGATGGTGGTGGTAGTTTTGGAGAAGGTAAAGGTGAAGGTGGAAGCTTTGGTGGAGTTGTTGGAGTTGTGGTGGTTTTAATGGAGATGGAGGAAGAAGAAGATGAAGGTAGAGAGTTGGAGAGGTTGGAGTGGTTGTTGTTGTGGTGGAAATGAAGGAGGAGTTGGTGGAAGTTAAGGTGTTGGTGAAGAGAAGGAAGAGAAAATGAAGTGAAATGAAGAAGGAAAGATTTATATAGGATTTGGATTTGTGAAGGTGATGTAAAAATGGAAAAGAGAGGGGTTTAATTGTAAAGTGGAGGGGTGAGGTGTTTCTCTTGGCCAATCATGGCCAGCCATGGAGATGGGTGAGGTGGAGATATTTTGGAGGAGATATTTTGGTGGAAGGTTGGAGAAGAAAATGGAAGAATGGAGAAGTTTGGAGAATTTGGTGGAAAGAAAGAAAGGAAAGAAAAAGGAAAAAGGAAAAGAAATGAAAAAGGGAAGATATTCTCTTGGAAGAAAAAGTGAAAATAATTAGAGTGGCGGATTCCCGGGATTCGGTTGCGGATGCGGAAAACTTTCGGGAAAATACCGAAATCGTCCCGAAATCAAGTATCTCGGAACGACCCGCAAAAATTCTCAAAAATCAAGAATATTATTTTAAGACTCATGCTGAAATCTGTTTTAAAGAAATTCTTTATTGTTTTTAAATTAAAAATCCTGAAATCGGCCGCCAATATCGGTCGACACCAAATCTGGCAAAAATCTGATAAATTCTTAAAATGCCCAAAAAATGAATTAAGATAGTAAATATTATTCTAAGAAAATATATGAAAGCGGTTTCTCAAAATTTGACTCCATTTGTAAATTAAAAATCCAGAAGTCGGTCAGCGGTGCTGGTCGACACCGGTTTTGAAGATTTTCATTTTAATTCAGAAAAATTCCAGAAAATCATAGAAAGTCTAAAATATTGGAAAATGATATTTGAAACTGAAATCGGTCAAATATGATTACCGGAAAGACCAAATTGAGTAATATACTAGGATCGGGTCCCCGGTTCAGAGAATGGCAGACTCTGAGTCCACGAATCCGGATCCAAGACAAAACGATCATATAAACAATTCATAATACAAAACAAATACAGGAAGTAAATCGAAAAATACGATCAAAAAATCTGAATACGCAACTAAGTACGTATTCTGGGAGCGGGGTGTTACATTCCATCCACCTTACAAAAAATTGCGTCCTCGCAATTTCGATAAGGGGTAAAATGAACACAAAGGGGACAAAGGTGGAATTTATACCAATCAAGATATGAAGCACTATAGGTAGGGCTCTCAATTTGACTGAATAATAATCATCCTCCGTACTTCCGGCTGTATACATCTTCGAATAATGCTGAATAATACCGCTGATGACGTTGCTGTGCAATAGAATTCCAGATGTACTGCATACTTGATAATCCTCTGAGAATAAACCAGAATACTGAAGATAAAGAAACCCTGATAGTCCTGAGTATAATAAAGAAGACCGATAATTAAGAATCCCGAATACCAGGCATCGATCGCTCTGAAAGATATAACAGAGAATGTAGAATATCCGTAGAGAATTCCAACTGCTGACTTCTGAAAGATAGCCAGATCAGAGTCGATCTGGAGAATACCAAGCTTCATAGAGTTGGCCGAAGAGATCACATAATAGCTTCATTCAGAACCAGCCACTACCTTTCTAGTCTATTCATATCTTAAGTTGATATAAAGGCTTCATAAAAACCAAAACAGGGAAGGGATATGGAAAGGATTTAGGAATCAAAGGAAAGATGATCAAGAAATAGATAACTCTGCACTTGTAGTTGGAATGTATAACCAAGACTCAAGCATTCCAGTTGCAAATTTCTTTACCATTAATTTGCCATCTGGACGTACTAAGGAAGTAAGAGCCTAGGCTCTGATACCAACCTGTAACGCCCCGATCCTGCGGGTACGGAGACGTTACTGCAACGTATATACGCAGGTCCGAAATACCCTCACGTATATACGCTAAGCATCAGTACAGGCAAGAATCAGAGTACGGAAGTAAGTGGTGCATTATACATTCCAACATATGAGTACAATTACAAAGTTATCACCAGAGGTGATCCAATATTACATGAATATTACATCACTGATATGCGCAATTGCGAGATTATAAAAAGATGTACAAGTATGAACAGTACAAAAGGGCACTCACGAGTTTACAAAAGGAAAACTCGAGAGGCACACAGGGGGGCCTGGAAGGATAAGACTCTGGACGGTCTGCTGGGGATCCACGCTACCGCTGCGCCACTCTGATCAGCAACTGGGGGAATCCACACGCTCCAAGCTCCATGACCTGGACATGAGGATCCAGGGGAGTCAGATGATACTCCCCAGGCGAGTGGTGATACAAAAGCCAAGTGGCGAGCAAGGGTAAGTATATGTATAGCGATGAAACCGAATAAAGCCGAGGACGAGCAAATCTGATTGTATGGTTTCAGATCACGGCTCCATGAGACTAGTACGTCGAAGGAATAATCCAAACAAGGAAACCCTCATCTATATACCTTTATCTCATGTTACCAAAATCCAAGCACATACAACCCGATTGTACTCAGGGCATGGCAAGAAAATGAACAGGAGGCAGGTGGATACAAGGAATAAAGCAGGGCATGAGCAGTTAATATAATAATACTCATAAAGCCGGAAATCCGAAGTAAAACCAGTACAAGCAAATATGGTAAGGCATATCACAGATTCATAGCCGTTTAAGCTGCAGGCTTCAGTATGCGTCCCATTCCACATACCTCTACTTACAACTTAAAGAGCCGGTTATTAGACACTTTATTATTACTCGTCTTACCCTGATATCTAGCTATGTGAACTAGCGTCCCAGCACACATAGATCCATATCCGAGTAAAGCAAGGTTGTTATTGGAAACCAGCGGGTATCAACGAACTATGTTTACAGTGGGTCCCGTACATACCCGGGACCACGGCCCAGGATTGTTCCGTTGCTTGGAGGACGGAACCAGCCGCAAGGCTAACAGGAGGGACTTATGTATGCCCTTATCATGATGGTACCAGGAAGGAGGGAGCCAGCACTCCCCTCGGTCGCCTGGAGGCCCACAGGTCAGACCGGAAGTTTTAGTTGCACAACATGCTAATACCACTGTAAACACGAACACATATTGATAGCCGCAAGTTTCCCCCGACCCGATGCAAGTTGTTCCTTTTATGAATTATTAGATGATTATCAGATTCTGGGAATGAGCAAGAGCAAGTCAGGAATATCAGGAATGCAGATATATCAGGAGTACTGTACGTACTATAATGTATCACATGAGTATCAGGAGTACATTTTGTACTATCAAGATGTCAGGTCATCGTTCCCGTTATCGTGATAATCATGAGAGTCAAGTATATCATGCTGGGTGTCAAGTGATAGCATGACAAGAGGATGATATTTGGCAGGTAACCAGTCATGTCAAGCGATTGATATTAGTCCGGTGGCAAGTCATGTCATAACAAGGGGTCTTGCCAAATAGTAGCATGTCTGAGGTCAGGTGATAACACATCAGTTGTCAGGTGACACAAGCAGGTGTTAAATAGTAGCATGTAAATGACAGGTCTGAAGTAATGGCATGGCAAGTGTTATCATATCAGGTATACACATGGTATGTGATAAAGTAGTAAGCATATCACAGGCATGGTATATGTGCACGAATGAAACTACCCTAGTACAAGCATTCGTCGCAGGGCAATACATGTCCAGTTATTGGCACTTGGCCATACATAGATACGGGGACTCAGCCCAATACAAAATACATGGAAACATGAAGTGAAATACATATCGACCCGACGAAGCGGGGAAACTCAAATGGAGGCGAGAGCGAGAACACTCGCCTAAATCACCAGAAATGCCGAAAGGTCCGAAATCCACGGAACTCGGGACGCGCCATAATTATGGAAGGAGAGAGTGCACAGGGAGACGCGGGTTTTTGAGGGTGAAACGCGAGGGTTCGCAGACGCGGGAGTTAGCGTCGCGAAAATAGCAGACACGGGAATCACAGACGCGGGAATAGCAGACGCGGGGTTCGTGTCGCAAGAATGGCAGACGCGGGAATAGCAGACGCAGGATAGCAGACGCGGGGTTCGCGTCGCGAGAATGGCAGACGCGGAATTGCAGACGCGGGATAGCAGACGCGGGGTTCGCGTCGCATAGATGCCACAAAACGCGAGGTCTGCGTTCAAGTGCGGATGCGAGGAAAACGCGGACGTGGACATGGGTTCTGAGTCGCGTTAACACAAGAAGAACACAAACGCGGGAATAGACTCTGCGTCGTGTCAATACAGAAACGCACGGAGCGCGTTAAGGATTGCCCAGACGCGGGGTTGAGATCCGCGTTAGGAAACAAACAGAGAGGAGGAAAGGTGATTCCTTTGCTGCGCCCGACGAAGGGAAGTTCGGCCCCAATCTAAAAGGAGGGTACCGGCCTAAGTCTTGCCAACGGAGGAGAACGCGGCCCCAATCCAAAAGGAGGGGCCGGCCCTAGAGGAGATGATGGAGCGGTGGTTTTTATGAAGAGGTTTTGATGGTGGTGGTAGTTTTGGAGAAGGTAAAGGTGAAGGTGGAAGCTTTGGTGGAGTTGTTGGAGTTGTGGTGGTTTTAATGGAGATGGAGGAAGAAGAAGATGAAGGTAGAGAGTTGGAGAGGTTGGAGTGGTTATTGTTGTGGTGGAGATGGAGGAGGAGTTGGTGGAAGTTAAGGTGTTGGTGAAGAGAAGGAAGAGAAAAAAGTGAAATGAAGGAAAGATTTATATAGGATTTGGATTTGTGAAGGTGATGTAAAAATGGAAAAGAGAGGGGTTTAATTGTAAAGTGGAGGGGTGAGGTGTTTCTCTTGGCCAATCATGGCCAGCCATGGAGATGGGTGAGGTGGAGATATTTTGGAGGAGATATTTTGGTGGAAGGTTGGAGAAGAAAATGGAAGAATGGAGAAGTTTGGAGAATTTGGTGGAAAGAAAAGAAAGGAAAGAAAAAGAAAAAGGAAAAGAAATGAAAAAGGGAAGATATTCTCTTAGAAGAAAAAGTGAAAATAATTAGAGTGGCGGATTCCCGGGATTCGGTTGCGGATGCGGAAAACTTTCGGGAAAATACCGAAATCGTCCCGAAATCAAGTATCTCGGAACGACCCGCAAAAATTCTCAAAAATCAAGAATATTATTTTAAGACTCATGGTGAAATCTGTTTTAAGAAATTCTTTATTGTTTTTAAATTAAAAATCCTAAAATCGGCCGCCAATATCGGTCGACTCCAAATCTGGCAAAAATCTGATAAATTCTGAAAATGCCCAAAAATGAATTAAGATAGTAAATATTATTCTAAGAAAATATATGAAAGCGGTTTCTCAAAATTTGACTCCATTTGTAAATTAAAAATCCAGAAGTCGGTCAGCGGTGCTGGTCGACACCGGTTTTGAAGATTTTCATTTTAATTCAGAAAAATTCCAGAAAATCATAGAAAGTCTAAAATATTAGAAAATGATATTTGAAACTGAAATCGGTCAAATATGATTACCGGAAAGACCAAATTGAGTAATATACTAGGATCGGGTCCCTGGTTCAGAGAATGGCAGACTCTGAGTCCACGAATCCGGATCAAGACAAAACGATCATATAAACAATTCATAATACAAAACAAATACAGGAAGTAAATCGAAAAATACGATCAAAAAATCTGAATACGCAACTAAATACGTATTCTGGGAGCGGGGTGTTACAAGGGGCCTGGAAGGATGGGACCTCAGACGGTCTGCCGATGGTCCACGTTTCAGCTGCACATCTCTGATTAGCAACCGGGAGAATCCACAAGCTTAAAGCTCCAGGATCTGAACATGAGGATTCAGGAGAGTCAGAAGTTCCCAACGAGTGGTATGGTAAATGTTGAGTGGCGAGCAGGGATAAGTACACGTGTATTGATAAATCTGAATCAAAAGAGTATGCATTGAGAACCGTCTCGCGAGCACATGCAAACAAGAGCAGGTGCGGAGGCAGAAAGTAAAGCAGATAAAGCAACACCAGACATCTCCTATACTAACATAAAACTGATAAAACAGAAATAAAACTGAATACGAGCAAAACCAGTCATGTAAGCTTAGGTTATGACTACATGAGACTAGTACGTCGAAAAAATAATCCAAACAAGAAAACCCCATCCATATACCTTTATTCCATGTTATTGTAACCCAAGCGTATACAACCCGAGTCACAAAACCACACAAATGAATTGCATATTGGCGTCTTATTATAATTGGGGCCATTTAAGTTGTAGGTTTTAGTGTGCGTACTTCTACTTACAACTTATTGAGCAAGTTATTTGGAAACTGATGGAGTTCGACGAACCATTTTAGTAGGGTCCTGTACTTGCCCGGGATAACGACTATGGAGTATTCGGTCCCGAGCCGAAACGTACCGCTAGGTACCATGAACTTATTGTACGCCCAAATGGACTCGGGTGTCGCATATCTCATAGAATAGGTTTACGGCTTTTGCATACCCGAAAAGAATAATAGGAGTAGGGCTACCAGTACACCCCACGGAATTCTTGGAGACCGCTAGGTGATCCCAAATGAATGTAGCCACGTGTGACATAATATGACCACATAAACATGAAACCATCCGGGACCCATCAGTTTCCCCCAAACCCGGTGCAAGTTGTCTTATTATAATTTATTAAGCATACTTATCAGATTACGGGAATGAGCAGGAATATAACATATTATAACAGAAGTACATAATAAGAGATCATGTACTACATTCCCGTAATGTGATCATCATGAGTCAAGAGTTAATGTAACGCCCCGATCCCGACGGATACGGGTACGTCACTGCGACGCATATACGCAGGTCAGAAATACCCTCACGTATATACGCTAAGCATCAGTACATGCAAGAATCAGAGTACGGAAGAAGTGGTGCATTATACATTCCAATACATGAGTCCAATTACAGAGTTATCACCAGAGGTGATCTAATATTATAATAATATTACATCACCTGATAGGCGCAATTGCGAGAATACAAGAAATATACATATATGAGCAGTACAAAAGGATGCTCACGAGATAGCTGGAGGTATCGCGAGCAAATCAGGAGGTGCAAGGATGGGACTGGAGCTACAGCTGATCTGACCGCTCCACAGAAGTAAACTTAGTCTTCAGCAAGAGAATCCTCTGGCTTCAAACTCCAAGACCTGGACATGAGGATCCAGGGGAGTCAGATGAAACTCCCCAGGCGAGTGGTAACACGAAAGCCAAATGGCGAGTAAGGGGTAAGCACAGATGAAAAAGTAATTCTGGATTATAAGCATAAAAGCCATTTTGTAGACATAAGCATGCTAGAACCAGAGAAGCATAGAAGGTGACATTCATGGTATAACAAGATAAGCAGTAAAGTAGACAGGGCATACTAATTATCTCCTAAATTAACATAAAACCGATAAAACCGATTACGAGTAAATCCAAATGTACAGGTTTAGGTCATGGCTCCATGAGATTAGTACCTCGAAGGAATAATCCAAACAAGGAAACCCTCATCTATATACCTTTACCTCATGTTACCGTAACCTGCACTTGTACAGCTCGAGTTACAAAACAATACGACAGTTTCATAATAATATATTATTATACTTAGGCCGTCTAAGTTGTAGGTTTTAGTATGCATCCCATTACACATACTTCTGCTTACAACTTATAGAGCAAGTTGTTTGGAAACTGATTAAAGTTCGATGAATCATGTTCTGGATGGGCCCCGTACATGCCCGGGACAACGGTTCAGGAGTATCCGGTGCTGAGCCGGAACGTACCGCTAGGTACCGGGACTTATGGACGCCCGAACAGGAATAGAGTATCGCATATCCCATAGAAATAGGTCTAGGGCGTGTGCATACCCGGCATGAAAATCAGGAGTAGGGGTGCCAGTACACCCCACGGAATCCCTGGTGGCCGCCAGGTGATCCCTCAAGTATGTGGCCACGCGTGACTCGATAGTGCCACCATGAACATGATTAATCAGGGCCCATCAGTTTCCCCCAAACCGGTGCAAGTTGTCTAATTATAATAATGTATCAAGTAAGCAGGACATGATCAGGAATCCAGGATTTATTAACAGGAATCATGACAGGGGTCATAGCAGGAAATCAGGTTCAGACAGGAGGTGCTTCTACAGATTCAAGAGGTGGCCCCCACAGATTCAAGAGGTGGCCCCCACCACGAATGTGATGTGGCACTTTGTTCCATGTGGCACTTTGTTCTGCAGAGATGGATTCTAGAGGTGGCCCCACAGATTCAAGAGGTGGCCCCCACCACGAGTGTGATGTGGCACTTTGTTCCGTGTGGCACTTAGTTCCATTCAGGACTTGACGGGAACAGGTAGTACAACATGAGTAGGTGTCAGGTAGGAGTATACCAGACGCAAGAAATAGCAGACGCGGGGTTCGCATCGTAAGAATGGTAGACGCGGGAATAGTAGACGCGGGATAGCAGACGCGGGGTTCGCGTCGCAAGATGCCTCAAACGCGAGGTCTGCGTTCAAGTCAGGACGCAAGGAAAGCGCGGACGCGGATAAAACTCTGCGTCACGGCAAAATGAATAGGACAAAGACGCGGGCATGGGATCCGCGTTAGGAAGCAAACAGAGAGAAGGGAAGGTGATATTTGTCCAGTGACAAGTCATGAATAACAATGTATGATACAAGTCCCGAGGATGAGGTCCATGTCCAAGGAGTGATTAACCACAGCAAACAGTCCAGATTAGTCGACTAGGGAGATATGGTAGTCGACTAGGGAGGGAGTTAGTCGACTATAGAGGAGGATCAAGTCGACTAGTCAAGTTGCGTTTGGAAATGGCGCGTCTCAGGAAAATGGCGCGTCTCAGGAGATGGCGTTAGTCGACTGGGAAAATGGATAGTCGACTAGTCAAGTCCGCGTCTAAGAGGACCGCGTTCTCAGAAGGAAAGATAGTCGACTAGACGCGAGGGGCAAGTCGACTAAAGGAGCCTGCGTCACAAGGAACCAGACTGCGTTTCAAGGGGTAGTCGACTTATGATTTGGGCAAGTCGACTAATACTGTAAAACAGTGAGCATAAACAGCTATTTAAGAGTTATGATTTTTGTTGATAAAAATACAAGTTTATCCAAGTCCTTGGCGAGGAAAAGCACTCGCATAACCAGTAGGGAATCATGAGGAAAAGCGAGATCACTCGCATAACTAATAAAGTAGGGGATCAAGAGAAAAGCGAGATAACTCGCCTAACAAGATCTTTGCTGCGTCCAACAAAGGGAAATTCGGCCCCAATCCAAAAGGAGGGTACCGGCCCTAAGTCTTGCCACCGGAGAAGAACGCGGCCAAAATCCTAAAGGAGTGGCCGGTCTTCACAAGTGATGGAGAGAGGTTGAAGAAGGTGGTATGGGGATGTTGTTGTGGAGAAGATGGAGTTTGAGTAAACAAAGGAAGCAAGAGAAGGAGCTCTCCCTTGGTGGCTTCTCTGTTGGAGGCTGCAGGAAGCTAAGAAGAAAAAAGAAGTAAAATGAAGAGAGAGAGAGAGAAGGAGAGGGGTATTTATAGGATTTGAGTTTGTGAAGTGATGCAAATAAATAAAGGTGAGGGGGTTTTTGTAAAATTGAGGGATATGATATCACTCTTGGCCACTTGGCCGGTTGTAGTGATGGGAAAGGATTATAATATCAAGGAGAAGACTTTTTGGAAGAGAAGCATTTAATGAAGAGAGAGAAGGGGAGGATAAAAGAATGATGCATTCCATATAAAACAAAAGAAACCAAGAAGCATCCTTGCGTTTCTCTCCCACAAACGCAACACTCTCCTGCGTTTGGGCAAAATGGGTTAAACGCAGGGATTAAGCCGCGTTTCAGGGAAAATGTGAAGGCTGCGTTCCAAAGAGGAGAGAGAAAATCATGATAATTGATGGGATTTGATCTGAAGTGCATTAAATGCAACATGGGGAGGATCTTCACAATAAATGCAGAATCCCAGGTAGGTGAGATCCGCGTTTCAGGAAGGAGAGAGAAAATGGGGAAAGACAAGGTGGAATATATGGGACAATCACCTCGGTATCTGGGAAAACACCGGAAAAGCCCAAAAATGAAGTAGTTCGGAAAGCTTCCAAAAATTCTCAAAAATCATAAATATTATAAAATGATTTTTAGTGAAATTGATTTTCAGAAATTCAATCTCCTTTTCAAGGTAAAAATCATAAGGTCAACCGTCAATCTCGGTATACACCGGATTGGCCGGGTTTTAATAAAATCTGATAAATCCCAGAAAATGCATTTGGATAGAAAATAGGATTTTAAGAAATAATGTTTAAAGACACTTCTGGAGATTTCAAACCGTTTGTAAATTAAAAATCCGGGAATCGGTCAACGGTACTGGCCAACACCGGTTTTTGAAGATTTACAACTTAATTCAGGAAAATTCCAGAAAATCATATAAAATCCAGAATATTGGAAAACGATGTTTAAAACTAAAACCGGTCAAATCGGAATACCAGAATGTCCAAACCGAGCAATACTCTGGGATCGGGCCTTCGGTTCAAACTAAGGTTGACTCCGAATCCACGAATCCAAATCCAAGACAAAACAATCATATAAGGAATTCATAATACAAAACAAACATGGAAGCAAATCGAAAAATACGATTGAGAAACCTGAATACGCAACTAAGTACGTATTCGGGAGCGGGGTGTTACAATCCATCCACCTTACAAAAAATTGCGTCCTCGCATTTCGATAAGGGGCAAATTGAACACGAAGGGGACAAGGGCGGAAATGAAGGCTTCAAAGCAAAACAAAACAGGGTAAGATGCACGCAGGAGAGACTAGGGTGGATCATGAGAGGATGATGAAGTGGAATATATACCAAAGATTTCCAACTCAAAATACAAAAGGATTAGGGGTATCGATCACAGTGCCATCCTCAGGTTCCTGCTCCAGATACTGAGCTTCATACTCTGCTGCTGCTTCATCTGATACCTCTGCTGCCATGTTGTGAACTTGGCCTCTGCCATAGTCTGCTCTGGGTCTTGCTCCTCTCTGTGGGTGATCATACTGCTGGGGTGGAAATGGAGCTCTTCGGTCTACGGGTTCTGGGTTCCTTCTCAGTGGTGGAGTTGGAAGTGCCGGGGGTGCTGCTCGTGCTGGAATTGCTGGTGGTATTGGGTAATTCCTCTTGAATGGACAATCACCTATAGAGTGATTTCCAGATCCACATACCAAGCATAGCCTATTAGCTCTTCGGCAATTGCGTTGGGTGTGTCCGGGCTTCCGGCAGTACCCGCATATCACCTGCTGCTGGGGAGGTTGGAATGGTCGCTTAATCACTGGACCATGGGTTGTCCTAGCTGTATCTTCCTCACTTATCAACTGAAAAGGCCTCTTCACTGACTTGTTCTGCACCTGGTTCTCACTCTTCTTCTCCAGTCCTCGTTCCACTTCACGGGCAATGGAGAGAACCTGAGAGTACGTCTTCAGCTGTTGAGGAATAAGGAACATCTGCACATCCATCTTCAGCCCTTGTTGAAACCTGCTCGCCCTCTTTTCTTCATCTGTCACCATGTAGGGAGCAAATCTGCTGAGCCTCAAGAATTCGGCAGCATATTCATCCACTGACCGGTTGCGCTGCTGTAGCCGGATGAATTGTTCTTCCATTTCTTTCTGAGCTATTGCCGGGAAGAATCTCTCGTAGAAACCCTTTGAGAATTGATCCCATGTAATGGGTTTCTCCAGTGTTGCTTCTTCTGCTAACACCAGGTTCTGGCCACATCTCTTAGCTGTATCTTGGCCACTTCCACTTGGTTCTCATCAGGAACTCGGGCCGCCTTCAAGAGATCTGTTGTGTCTATCAGCCACTGTTCTGCATCCAGAGGCTTCTCCGTTCCCGAAAATACTGCCGGTTGTAATCTCCTGAAGTCTGACACGTTGCCTGGCCTCTGTTCTCGAGGTGCAACTAACAGTCCCTGACGCAAAAGCTCTGTCTGCTGTTGCTGACTCTGCATCATCCCTTGAAGTACCCTCATCATACCATCATTGTCTCTGTTAGGTCCATCTTGAGAGGCATTAGGACCATTGCGTGTTCCCCGTCTTTCCATACTTGAGTTGGTTGAAAGGGTGACAAAAAGAAACTGGGAGGGAAAAGATTGAAGATCTCAAGATTCAAGAAATGGATCAGAGGGAAGAGAGAGATAACTCTGCACTTGTAGTTGGAATGTATAACCAAGACTCATGCATTCCAGTTGCAAATCTCTTTACCAATAATTTGCCATCTGGACGTACTGAGGAAGTAAGAGCCTAGGCTCTGATACCAACCTGTAACGCCCCGATCCCGACGGATACGGGTACGTCACTGCGACACATATACGCAGGTCAGAAATACCCTCACGTATATACGCTAAGCATCAGTACATGCAAGAATCAGAGTACGGAAGCAAGTGGTGCATTATACATTCCAATACATGAGTCCAATTACAGAGTTATCACCAGAGGTGATCTAATATTATAATAATATTACATCACCTGATAGGCGCAATTGCGAGAATACAAGAAATATACATATATGAGCAGTACAAAAGGATGCTCACGAGATAGCTGGAGGTATCGCGAGCAAATCAGGAGGTGCAAGGATGGAACTGGAGCTACAGCTGATCTGACCGCTCCACAGAAGTAAACTTAGTCTTCAGCAAGAGAATCCTCCGGCTTCAAACTCCAAGACCTGGACATGAGGATCCAGGGGAGTCAGATGAAACTCCCTAGGCGAGTGGTAACACGAAAGCCAAATGGCGAGTAAGGGGTAAGCACAGATGAAACAGTAATTCTGGATTATAAGCATAAAAGCCATTTTGTAGACATAAGCATGCTAGAACCAGAGAAGCATAGAAGGTGACATTCATGGTATAACAAGATAAGCAGTAAAGTAGACAGGGCATACTAATTATCTCCTAAATTAACATAAACCGATAAAACCGATTACGAGTAAATCCAAATGTACAGGTTTAGGTCATGGCTCTATGAGATTAGTACCTCGAAGGAATAATCCAAACAAGGAAACCCTCATCTATATACCTTTACCTCATGTTACCGTAACCTGCACTTGTACAGCTCGAGTTACAAAACAATACGACAGTTTCATAATAATATATTATTATACTTAGGCCGTCTAAGTTGTAGGTTTTAGTATGCGTCCCATTACACATACTTCTGCTTACAACTTATAGAGCAAGTTGTTTGGAAACTGATTAAAGTTCGATGAATCATGTTCTGGATGGGCCCCGTACATGCCCGGGACAACGGTTCAGGAGTATCCGGTGCTGAGCCGGAACGTACCGCTAGGTACGGGACTTATGGACGCCCGAACAGGAATAGAGTATCGCAGATCCCATAGAAATAGGTCTAGGGCGTGTGCATACCCGGCATGAAAATCAGGAGTAGGGGTGCCAGTACACCCCACGGAATCCCTGGTGGCCGCCAGGTGATCCCTGAAGTATGTGGCCACGCGTGGCTCGATAGTGCCACCATGAACATGATAATCAGGGCCCATCAGTTTCCCCAAAACGGTGCAAGTTGTCTAATTATATATAATGTATCAAGTAGCAGCAGGACATGATCAGGAATCCAGGATTTCATAACAGGAATCATGACAGGGGTCATAGCAGGAAATCAGGTTCAGACAGGAGTTGCTTCTACAGATTCAAGAGGTGGCCCCCACAGATTCAAGAGGTGGCCCCCACCACGAGTGTGATGTGGCACTTTGTTCCATGTGGCACTTTGTTCTACAGAGATTGTAACGCCCCGATCCCGGCGATACGGGGACGTCACTGCAACGTATATACGTAGGTCAGAACTACCCTCCCGTATATACGCTAAGCATCAGTACAGACAAGAATCAGAGTACGGAAGCAAATGGTGCATTATACATTCCAACACATATATATATACAATTACAGAGTTATCACCAGAGGTGATGAATATTACAATAATAATACATCACAGATATGCGCAAATGCGGGAGTACAAGAGATATACATATATGGACAGCATAAAAGGGCGCTCACATACAAGTATACAAGGAAATGTACAAGTATGAATAGAAAAAGGGCACTCACGAGTTTACTAAAGGGAAACTCGAGAGGCACAAAGGGGGCCTGGAAGGATGTGGCTCTGGGTGGTCGGCTGGAGATCCACGCTACCGCTGCGCCACTCTGATCAGTAACGGGGGAGAATCCACACGCTCCGGGCTCCAAAACCTGGACATGAGAATCCAGGGGAGTCAGTGAAACTCCCCAGGCGAGTAGGAATATGAAGGCCAGGTGGCGAACCAGTAGGAGCACAAGAGTCAAGTACAGAAGACAGGAGGGTTAGAACACAAGTGAAATATATATGAACAAGTATAACATAATATCCATAAAACAGGAAATCCAAGGTAAAGCTGATCACAAGCAAAAGTGATTGTATACGCTTAAGTCACGGTCCCATGAGACTAATACATCGAAGGAATAATCCAAACAAGGAAACCCTCATATATATACTTTTATCTCATGCCACAGAAATCCAAGCGTATAGAATCAGAGTTGCAAATCATATGAAAGCCAAACAGGAATACAAAACGGGAATCATAACATGTATAGCAAGTGTAACAGGAATCATAGCAGAATCTATTATTATTACTTGTCTGACCCATATATCTAGGTATGTGACCTAGTGTACGGCAACCCACATACATCCATATATAAGCAAGCCAAGGGTTGTTAACGGAAGCAGATGGAGAACTGATATCACTTCTTATAGTAGTTTCCATACACCTGGAACCAGTTTGGAGGCCCAAAGTCCCCCTAACACTTGTCTTCTGTGGGCCCAAAGTCCCACTAACACTAGTCGTCAATATTTTATTCCATTACTATAAGCAAGGTATCATTCCGGCATCCATCACTTCCTCCCATTCCCCATACAAGTTGTAGCTTATTAACATAATTATCAGTTTACGGGAATAACTGGACATAACAGGAATAGCCCAACAGATTCAAGAGGTGGCCCCCACAGATTCAAGAGGTGGCCCCCACCGTGAGGTGTGGCACTTTGTTCCATGTGGCACTTTGTTCTGAGGGATGGATTCTAGAGGTGGCCCCCACCGAGTATGGTGTGGCACTTAGTTCCATAATAACAAGACAGGATTCCCGTAAACATAATAATTACAAAGTCAAGTACATCATGCTTGGTGTCAGGAGATAGCATGACAAATGGTGATATGAGCAAGCAACCAAACATAACAAGAGATTGATAAAGTCCGGGTAAGTCTTGCCAAAAAGTAGCATGTCAAGTGGTCAGATGTTAACATACTAGATGTCAGGTGATATACATGTGTTAAAAGGGAGCATGCAACTAACAAGTCTGAAGTAGTAGCATGGCAGGTATGAACATAACAGAAAGCCAGAATTCAACGACCACGAAGGGTCTGCCACGCATGGTATATGATAAAGAAGTAAGCATATCAATAGCATGGCACAAGTACAAGATGAAGCTACCATAATATAAGCAATTGCAGGGCAAACATGAATATGGAAATAAGAAGCGAAATACTTATCGACCGATGAAACGGGAAACTCAAGTAGAGAAGAGCGAGACTACTCGCCTAAATCACCAATATGCTGAAAGATCCAATATCCACGGAAGCTCGGGATGCGCCACAAACCTGATATAAACATGTAGAGAGAAGGGGAGAGAGAAAGAGAGAAGGAAGATGATGTTTGTCAAGTGACAAGTCAAGTAATACATATCAAGTAACGAGTCATGAAGTACAAGATACAAATACATGAACCAAGTATAAGATCTAAAGTTAAGAAGATAAGCAACTATAACAGACAGCCAATAATTAGTCGACTGGGTGGACAGGGTAGTCGACTAATAGAGGGGTTAGTCGACTAGGAAGATGGGGTAGTCGACTAATACTGTGATCCAGAGAGTTGGATTTCTGTTTCAGGAAAAGGTTAGTCGACTAGGGTCATATGGGTAGTCGACTAACAGACATGACAAGTCGACTAACAGTTATGTTAAGTCGACTAAATCTGAGATACAGAGAGTTAAGGTTTCTAGTTCAGGAAAGGTTAGTCGACTAGGGTCAAGGGTGTAGTCGACTAAGGGTCTCTAGTCGACTGGTAATTTGGTCTAGTCGACTAAAACTGTGTTTCCAGAAAGGCTACGTTTCAACTAAGGGTTTCTAGTCGACTAATCTATAGGTCTAGTCGACTAATCGTCTGGAAACAGTAAACAGAACAGATTTTCTAGGGTTTGTGTTTGATGATCCAAAAATCATAAATTGAAGACACAATTGAACATGATAGGTAAACTTAAGCATACTAAGAAATAACCAAGTATAGGTGATGAAAATTACTCACATGGATTGGTTGATTGGAAGAGGATGATGAAGAGGAAGAAGATGGGTTTGGTGTTGGTGAGGATTCTTGAGGAGGAAGGAGATGGAGGAGTTGTTGGTGATGTTGGTGAGAAGAAGCGGTGGCCGGAGCTCGGGGTCTCTCGCCGGCGTCGTGGTGGCCGGAGGCGCCGGTGGAGATGCGGTGGTCACCAAGGGAGAGGAGGAAGAAGAAGTGAAGAGAAGTGATGAAGTGAAAAAAAGAAATGAAATGGGAAAGGAAAGGTATTTATGGTTTTGGGTTTATGAAGGAGATGCAAATAATTAAAAGAGAGGGGGGTTTTTGTAAAGTGGGGAGGTGAGGTGAGTGTCCTTCTCTTGGCCACTTGGCCGGCCATGGGAGAGAGAGAGAAAGAGAGATGGAAGTGAGTGGAAGTTGGTGGAAGTGTGTGGAGAGGAAAAATAGGAATTTTGGAAAATAGGAAAAGCTTGGCTTGTGGAGGAAGGAAGAGAATTAAAGGAAAAAGGAAAAAGGAAAAGAAATTATAATGAGAAGATACTTTCTTGGGAAAGAAGATGAAAATAATGGAAGTGGCGGATTCCCGGGATTCAGTTGCGGATGCGGAAATCTTTCGGGAAAACACCGGAATCGTCCGAAATTCAAGCATCTCGGAACGACCCGAAATAATTACCAAAAATCAAGAATATTAAACTAAGAATTATAGTGAAATCCGTTTTAAGAAATACTTTATAGTTTTAAAACTAAAAATCCCGGAACCAATTATCTACCGACTCCGGTGGAATTTTCGTAAATTCATAAAATCCTCAGAAAAAGAATGTAGATAGAAAATATGATTCTAAGGAATAATGCCTAAAGGACCTTCTAGAAATTCCTAGCTGATTGTGAAATAAAAATCCTGGAATCGATCAGCGGCACTGGTCGACACCGGTTTTGAAGACTTTCATTTTAATTCCAGAAAAATCTAGAAAATCATAGAAAATATATAATATTGGAAAATGATATTTAAAACTAAAATCGGTCAATTCTAATTATTAGAATGTCTAAATCGAGTAATACTCTAGGATCGGGCCTTCGGTTCAGACTGGGGCTGACTCCAAGACCACGAATCCAAATCCAAGACAAAACAATCATATAAGGAATTCATAATACAAAAATAAATACAGGAAACAAATCGAAAAATACGATCGAAAAATCTGAATACGCAACTAAGTACGTATTCCGGGAACGGGGTATTACAATCCACCCACCTTACAAAAAATTGCGTCCTCGCAATTTCGATAAGGGGTAAATTGAATACAAAGGGGACAAAGGTGGAATTTATACCAATTAAGATATGAAGCACTATAGGTAGGGCTCTCAAGTCGACTGAACATTAATCATCCTCCGCACTTCCGGCTGTATAAATCTTCGAATAATGCTGAATAATATTGCTGATGTCGTGGCTGTGCAATAAATGAGCCAGAATACCGAAGATAAAGAAAATCCTGATAGCCCTGAGCATAATAAAGAAGACCGATAATTAAGAATCCCGAATATCAGGCATCAATCACTCTGAACGATATAGTAGAGAATGTAGAATATCTGTAGAGAATGCCGACTACTGTCTTCTGAAAGATAGCTAGATCAAGATCGATCTGGAGAATACCAAGCTTCATAGAATTCACCAAAGAGATCACATAATAGCTTCATGCAGAACCAGCCACTACCTTCCTAGTCTATCATATCTTAATGTTGGTATAAGGGCTTCATAAAACCAAAACAGGGAAAGGATAGGAGGAATTTGGAATCAAAGGAAGGATGGTCAAGAAATAGATAACTCTGCACTTGTAGTTGGAATGTATAACCAAGACTCATGTATTCCAGTTGCAAATCTCTTTACCATTGATTTGCCCTCTGGACGTACTGAGGAAGTTAGAGCCTAAGCTCTGATACCAACCTGTAACGCCCCGATCCCGGCGATACGGGGACGTCACTGCAACGTATATACGTAGGTCAGAACTACCCTCCCGTATATACGCTAAGCATCAGTACAGACAAGAATCAGAGTACGGAAGCAAATGGTGCATTATACATTCCAACACATATATATATACAATTACAGAGTTATCACCAGAGGTGATGAATATTACAATAATAATACATCACAGATATGCGCAAATGCGGGAGTACAAGAGATATACATATATGGACAGCATAAAAGGGCGCTCACATACAAGTATACAAGGAAATGTACAAGTATGAATAGAAAAAGGGCACTCACGAGTTTACTAAAGGGAAACTCGAGAGGCACAAAGGGGGCCTGGAAGGATGTGGCTCTGGGTGGTCGGCTGGAGATCCACGCTACCGCTGCGCCACTCTGATCAGTAACGGGGGAGAATCCACACGCTCCGGGCTCCAAAACTGGACATGAGAATCCAGGGGAGTCAGTGAAACTCCCCAGGCGAGTAGGAATATGAAGGCCTGGTGGCGAACCAGTAGGAGCACAAGAGTCAAGTACAGAAGACAGGAGGGTTAGAACACAAGTGAAATATATGTGAACAAGTATAACATAATATCCATAAAACAGGAAATCCAAGGTAAAGCTGATCACAAGCAAAAGTGATTGTATACGCTTAAGTCACGGTCCCATGAGACTAATACATCGAAGGAATAATCCAAACAAGGAAACCCTCATATATATACTTTTATCTCATGCCACAGAAATCCAAGCGTATAGAATCAGAGTTGCAAATCATATGAAAGCCAAACAGGAATACAAAACGGGAATCATAACATGTATAGCAAGTGTAACAGGAATCATAGCAGAATCTATTATTATTACTTGTCTGACCCATATATCTAGGTATGTGACCTAGTGTACGGCCAACCCACATACATCCATATATAAGCAAGCCAAGGGTTGTTAACGGAAGCAGATGGAGAACTGATATCACTTCTTATAGTAGTTTCCATACACCTGGAACCAGTTTGGAGGCCCAAAGTCCCCCTAACACTTGTCTTCTGTGGGCCCAAAGTCCCACTAACACTAGTCGTCAATATTTTATTCCATTACTATAAGCAAGGTATCATTCCGGCATCCATCACTTCCTCCCATTCCCCATACAAGTTGTAGCTTATTAACATAATTATCAGTTTACGGGAATAACTGGACATAACAGGAATAGCCCAACAGATTCAAGAGGTGGCCCCCACCGTGAGGTGTGGCACTTTGTTCCATGTGGCACTTTGTTCTGAGGGATGGATTCTAGAGGTGGCCCCCACCGAGTATGGTGTGGCACTTAGTTCCATAATAACAAGACAGGATTCCCGTAAACATAATAATTACAAAGTCAAGTACATCATGCTTGGTGTCAGGAGATAGCATGACAAATGGTGATATGAGCAAGCAACCAAACATAACAAGAGATTGATAAAGTCCGGGTAAGTCTTGCCAAAAAGTAGCATGTCAAGTGGTCAGATGTTAACATACTAGATGTCAGGTGATATACATGTGTTAAAGGGAGCATGCAACTAACAAGTCTGAAGTAGTAGCATGGCAGGTATGAACATAACAGAAAGCCAGAATTCAACGACCACGAAGGGTCTGCCACGCATGGTATATGATAAAGAAGTAAGCATATCAATAGCATGGCACAAGTACAAGATGAAGCTACCATAATATAAGCAATTGCAGGGCAAACATGAATATGGAAATAAGAAGCGAAATACTTATCGACCGATGAAACGGGAAACTCAAGTAGAGAAGAGCGAGACTACTCGCCTAAATCACCAATATGCCGAAAGATCCAATATCCACGGAAGCTCGGGATGCGCCACAAACCTGATATAAACATGTAGAGAGAAGGGGAGAGAGAAAGAGAGAAGGGAAGATGATGTTTGTCAAGTGACAAGTCAAGTAATACATATCAAGTAACGAGTCATGAAGTACAAGATACAAATACATGAACCAAGTATAAGATCCAAAGTTAAGAAGATAAGCAACTATAACAGACAGCCAATAATTAGTCGACTGGGTGGACAGGGTAGTCGACTAATAGAGGGGTTAGTCGACTAGGAAGATGGGGTAGTCGACTAATACTGTGATCCAGAGAGTTGGATTTCTGTTTCAGGAAAAGGTTAGTCGACTAGGGTCATATGGGTAGTCAACTAACAGACATGACAAGTCGACTAACAGTTATGTTAAGTCGACTAAATCTGAGATACAGAGAGTTAAGGTTTCTGGTTCAGGAAAGGTTAGTCGACTAGGGTCAAGGGTGTAGTCGACTAAGGGTCTCTAGTCGACTGGTAATTTGGTCTAGTCGACTAAAACTGTGTTTCCAGAAAGGCTACGTTTCAACTAAGGGTTTCTAGTCGACTAATCTATAGGTCTAGTCGACTAATCGTCTGGAAACAGTAAACAGAACAGATTTTCTAGGGTTTGTGTTTGATGATCCAAAAATCATAAATTGAAGACACAATTGAACATGATAGGTAAACTTAAGCATACTAAGAAATAATCAAGTATAGGTGATGAAAATTACTCACATGGATTGGTTGATTGGAAGAGGATGATGAAGAGGAAGAAGATGGGTTGGTGTTGGTGAGGATTCTTGAGGAGGAAGGAGATGGAGGAGTTGTTGGTGATGTTGGTGAGAAGAAGCGGTGGCCGGAGCTCGGGGTCTCTCGCCGGCGTCGTGGTGGCCGGAGGCGCCGGTGGAGATGCGGTGGTCACCAAGGGAGAGGAGGAAGAAGAAGTGAAGAGAAGTGATGAAGTGAAAAAAAGAAATGAAATGGGAAAGGAAAGGTATTTATGGTTTTGGGTTTTATGAAGGAGATGCAAATAATTAAAAGAGAGGGGGGTTTTTGTAAAGTGGGGAGGTGAGGTGAGTGTCCTTCTCTTGGCCACTTGGCCGGCCATGGGAGAGAGAGAGAAAGAGAGATGGAAGTGAGTGGAAGTTGGTGGAAGTGTGTGGAGAGGAAAAATAGGAATTTTGGAAAATAGGAAAAGCTTGGCTTGTGGAGGAAGGAAGAGAATTAAAGGAAAAAGGAAAAAGGAAAAGAAATTATAATGAGAAGATACTTTCTTGGGAAGAAGATGAAAATAATGGAAGTGGCGGATTCCCGGGATTCAGTTGCGGATGCGGAAATCTTTCGGGAAAACACCGGAATCGTCCGAAATTCAAGCATCTCGGAACGACCCGAAATAATTACCAAAAATCAAGAATATTAAACTAAGAATTATAGTGAAATCCGTTTTAAGAAATACTTTATAGTTTTAAAACTAAAAATCCCGGAACCAATTATCTACCGACTCCGGTGGAATTTTCGTAAATTCATAAAATCCTCAGAAAAAGAATGTAGATAGAAAATATGATTCTAAGGAATAATGCCTAAAGGACCTTCTAGAAATTCCTAGCTGATTGTGAAATAAAAATCCTAGAATCGATCAGCGGCACTGGTCGACACGGTTTTGAAGACTTTCATTTTAATTCCAGAAAAATCTAGAAAATCATAGAAAATATATAATATTGGAAAATGATATTTAAAACTAAAATCGGTCAATTCTAATTATTAGAATGTCTAAATCGAGTAATACTCTAGGATCGGGCCTTCGGTTCAGACTGGGGCTGACTCCAAGACCACGAATCCAAATCCAAGACAAAACAATCATATAAGGAATTCATAATACAAAAATAAATACAGGAAACAAATCGAAAAATACGATCGAAAAATCTGAATACGCAACTAAGTACGTATTCCGGGAACGGGGTATTACAGAGATGGATTCTAGAGGTGGCCCCCACAGATTCAAGAGGTGGCCCCCACCACGAGTGTGATGTGGCACTTTGTTCCGTGTGGCACTTAGTTCCATTCAGGACTTGACGGGAACAGGTAGTACAACATGAGTAGGTGTCAGGTAGGAGTATACCAGACGCAAGAAATAGCAGACGCGGGGTTCGCATCGTAAGAATGGTAGACGCGGGAATAGTAGACGCGGGATAGCATACGCGGGGTTCGCGTCGCAAGATGCCTCAAACGCGAGGTCTGCGTTCAAGTCAGGACGCAAGGAAAGCGCGGACGTGGATAAAACTCTGCGTCACGGCAAAATGAATAGGACAAAGACGCGGGCATGGGATCCGCGTTAGGAAGCAAACAGAGAGAAGGGAAGGTGATATTTGTCCAGTGACAAGTCATGAATAACAATGTATGATACAAGTCCCGAGGATGAGGTCCATGTCCAAGGAGTGATTAACCACAGCAAACAGTCCAGATTAGTCGACTAGGGAGATATGGTAGTCGACTAGGGAGGGAGTTAGTCGACTATAGAGGAGGATCAAGTCGACTAGTCAAGTTGCGTTTGGAAATGGCGCGTCTCAGGAAAATGGCGCGTCTCAGGAGATGGCGTTAGTCGACTGGGAAAATGGATAGTCGACTAGTCAAGTCCGCGTCTAAGAGGACCGCGTTCTCAGAAGGAAAGATAGTCGACTAGACGCGAGGGGCAAGTCGACTAAAGGAGCCTGCGTCACAAGGAACCAGACTGCGTTTCAAGGGGTTAGTCGACTTATGATTTGGGCAAGTCGACTAATACTGTAAAACAGTGAGCATAAACAGCTATTTAAGAGTTATGGTTTTTGTTGATAAAAATACAAGTTTATCCAAGTCCTTGGCGAGGAAAAGCACTCGCATAACCAGTAGGGAATCATGAGGAAAAGCGAGATCACTCGCATAACTAATAAAGTAGGGGATCAAGAGAAAAGCGAGATAACTCGCCTAACAAGATCTTTGCTGCGTCCAACAAAGGGAAATTCGGCCCCAATCCAAAAGGAGGGTACCGGCCCTAAGTCTTGCCGCCGGAGAAGAACGCGGCCAAAATCCTAAAGGAGTGGCCGGTCTTCACAAGTGATGGAGAGAGGTTGAAGAAGGTGGTATGGGGATGTTGTTGTGGAGAAGATGGAGTTTGAGTAAACAAAGGAAGCAAGAGAAGGAGCTCTCCCTTGGTGGCTTCTCTGTTTGAGGCTGCAGGAAGCTAAGAAGAAGAAAAAGAAGTAAAATGAAGAGAGAGAGAGAGAGAGAGAGAGAGAAGGAGAGGGGGTATTTATAGGATTTGAGTTTGTGAAGTGATGCAAATAAATAAAGGTGAGGGGGTTTTTGTAAAATTGAGGGATATGATATCACTCTTGGCCACTTGGCCGGTTGTAGTGATGGGAAAGGATTATAATATCAAGGAGAAGACTTTTTGGAAGAGAAGCATTTAATGAAGAGAGAGAAGGGGAGGATAAAAGAATGATGCATTCCATATAAAACAAAAGAAACCAAGAAGCATCCTTGCGTTTCTCTCCCACAAACGCAACACTCTCCTGCGTTTGGGCAAAATGGGTTAAACGCAGGGATTAAGCCGCGTTTCAGGGAAAATGTGAAGGCTGCGTTCCAAAGAGGAGAGAGAAAATCATGATAATTGATGGGATTTGATCTGAAGTGCATTAAATGCAACATGGGGAGGATCTTCACAATAAATGCAGAATCCCAGGTAGGTGAGATCCGCGTTTCAGGAAGGAGAGAGAAAATGGGGAAAGACAAGGTGGAATATATGGGACAATCACCTCGGTATCTGGGAAAACACCGGAAAAGCCCAAAAATGAAGTAGTTCGGAAAGCTTCCCAAAAATTCTCAAAAATCATAAATATTATAAAATGATTTTTAGTGAAATCGGTTTTCAGAAATTCAATCTCCTTTTCAAGGTAAAAATCATAAGGTCAACCGTCAATCTCGGTATACACCGGATTGGCCGGGTTTAATAAAATCTGATAAATCCCAGAAAATGCATTTGGATAGAAAATAGGATTTTAAGAAATAATGTTTAAAGACACTTCTGGAGATTCCAAACCGTTTGTAAATTAAAAATCCGGGAATCGGTCAACGGTACTGGCCAACACCGGTTTTGAAGATTTACAACTTAATTCAGGAAAATTCCAGAAAATCATATAAAATCCAGAATATTGGAAAACGATGTTAAAAACTGAAACCGGTCAAATCGGAATACCAGAATGTCCAAACCGAGCAATACTCTGGGATCGGGCCTTCGGTTCAAACTAAGGTTGACTCCGAATCCACGAATCCAAATCCAAGACAAAACAATCATATAAGGAATTCATAATACAAAACAAACATGGAAGCAAATCGAAAAATACGATTGAGAAACCTGAATACGCAACTAAGTACGTATTCCGGGAGCGGGGTGTTACAGTTAAGCATGACAGGTAAGGATGTCATGTGATATCAGAACAGGGGGCAGGTGATAGCATGCTGATGTCAGGTGATATCATATAGATATCAAGTAATAGCAGGTCAAGTGTTAACATATCAAGCATGTACATGGCAAGTGAGATAGCAATAACTGAGCACAATCAAAAAGCGCCGAGCAAGTTAGAGGCACGGATAGCGAACAATATTTAGTCACTAAAGCGTTTGGCGGAATTACCAGAATAACTCAGTTTAAAATGCGAATCTAAAATCCGGTAGCATCTCATCTAGTCGAGTTTAGTGATAAAGCGCTGAGCACTAAACATGCCTATCAGACGATGTTAAAAAAGGAACTAGCCATTAATAAAACTCAGAGAGGTTAAGCCCGGAGGCTGAGTATATACCTATAAGAGATGTTAGCACCAAACATCACATGCATATATAAGAACTCGTATTAAACTCCCATATTACAAATAATCATCGCATCAATACAGATACATGCCTACCAATATAAATATATAGTCCAAATTTACACGAATAATACAAATCTCCCGTCGAAGCGAGAAAAAACCAGAAACAAAGCGAGAACACTCGCCTAATAACGAAAAATATCGTGAAAATCTCCAGCCCCGGAACTCTATGTGACCAACGCACGAACGCGTTCAATTATATATATATGTATATATGTATGTATGTATGTATAGGGAAGAGAGAGACGCAGGGTTGAGGGGGGAGAGAGAGAGACAAGGTTGAGAGGGAGAGAGGGAGAGAGACACACGGGTGAGAAAGAGAGAAAGATGCGTGAGTGAGGGAAAGAGAGGAGGACGTGAAGGTGAGAAAGAGAGAGGGAGATGCGAGAGTGAGGGAATGAGAAGGCGAACAGTGAAGAGAAAAATCAGAGAAATAAAGTAGCAAAAAAAGAAAGAAGGAAAAGAAAAGAGAGAAGGAAGAAAGAAAGAAAGAGGGAAAGGGGGGAGGGGATGGTCGGCCAGCCGCCTGGCCGGCGGCTCTGGCAGCCTGAGGTAGCCGGTGGCCAGGGGCCGGTTGTCATGGGGGCAGCCCAAACTGTAACGCCCCGATTCCAGCGGGTACGGGGACGTCACTGCGACGTATATACGCAGGTCAGAAATACCCTCACGTATATACGCTAAGCATCAGTACAGGCAAGAATCAGAGTGCGGAAGCAAGTGGTGCATCATACATTCCAATACATGGGTACAATTACAAAGTTATCACCAGAGGTGACCCAATATTACATCAGTATTACATCACCAGAATGGCGCAATTGCGAGAGTACAAGGAGATATACAAGTATGAAAGTATAAAAAGGCACTCACGAGTTCACAAGGGGAAACTCGAGAGGTCCACAGGGGTCTGGAAGGATAGAGCTCTGAACGGTCTGCTGGGGATCCACGCTACCGCTGCGCCACTCTGATCAGCAACTGGGGGAATCCACACGCTCCAAGCTCCATGACCTGGACATGAGGATCCAGGGGAGTCAGATGATACTCCCCAGGCGAGTGGTGATACAAAAGCCAAGTGGCGAGCAAGGGTAAGTATAAGTAAAGCGATAAATCAAATAAAGCCGAGGGCGAGCAAATTGATTGTATGGTTTCAGATCACGACTCCATGAGACTAGTACGTCGAAGGAATAATCCAAACAAGGAAACCCTCATCTATATACCTTTATCTCATGTCACCGTAATCCAAGCACATACAACCCGACTGTACTCAGGGCATGATAAGATAATGAGCAGGAGGCAGGTGGATACAAGGGGTAAAGCAGAGTATGAGCAATTAATACTATAATACTCATAAAGCCGAAAATCCGAAGTAAAATCCAGGACAAGCAAATATGGTAAGGCATATCACAGATTCATAGCCGTTTAAGCTGCAGGCTTCAGTATGCGTCCCATTCCACATACCTCTACTTACAACTTAAAGAGCCGGTTATTACGACACTTTATTATTACTCGTCTTACCCTGATATCTAGCTATGTGAACTAGCGTCCCAGCACACATAGATCCATATCCGAGTAAAGTAAGATTGTTATTGGAAACCAGCGGGGGTATCAACGAACTATGTTTACAGTGGGTCCCGTACATACCCGGGACCACGGCCCAGGATTGTTCCGTTGCTTGGTGACGGAACCCGCCGCAAGGCAAACAAGAGGGACTTATGTATGCCCTTATCATGATGGTATCAGGAAGTAGGGAGCCAGCTCTCCCCTCGGTCGCCTGGAGGCCCACAGGTCAGACCGGAAGTTTTAGTTGCACAACATGCCTAATACCACTGTAAACACGAACACATATTGATAGCCACAAGTTCCCCCGACCCGATGCAAGTTGTCCAGTTTTATGAATTATTAGATGATTATCAGATTCCGGGAATGAGCAAGAACAAGTCAGGAATATCAGGAATACATGCATATCAGGAGTACTGGTTCGTACTATAAGGTATCACAAGTGTAACAGGAGTACAGTTGTACTATCAAGATGTCAGGTCATCATTCCTGTTATCGTGATAATCATGAGAGTCAAGTATGTCATGCCGGGTGTTAAGTGATAGCATGACAGGAGGATGATATTAGACAGGTAACCAGTCATGTCAAGCAATTGATATAAGTCCGGTGGCAAGTCATGTCATAACAAGGAGTCTTGCCAAGAAGTAGCATGTCCGATGTTAGGTGATAACAATCAGTTAACAGGTGATATACATGTGTTAAATAGTAACATGCATAAATGACAGGTATGAAGAAATGGCACGGTGGTAGAATAGTAGCTGAGCACAACCAAGCGGAGCTGAGCAAGCTGGAAGTACAGACAGCAAACAGTATTTAACACTGGAGCGTCTGGCGAGGTTACCGGGACGACTCGACTGAAGTACGAGCGGTAAATCCGGCAACAACTCGCCTAGACGAATCTAGTGGTAAAGCGCTAAACGCTGATCATGATAACCAGGCGGAGCTGAACAAGCTGGAGGCACAGGCAGCGAACAGAGTTTAGACACTAATGCGCTCTGCGAGGTTACCGGGACACTCGGATTAAGATACGAGTGGGGAATCCGGCAGCAACTCGCCTAAACGAATTTAGTGAATAAAGTACTGAGCGCTAAGCATGCTCACCAGGCGGAGCTGAGAAACCTGACGATCCCAATCACGCCTCTTTCGAGACAGTGAGGGACCGGAGGCCGAAGGGTCCAGAGAAACCTGACGGTCCCAATCACATCTCTTTCGAGATAGTGAGTGACCGGAGGCTGAAGGGTTGGCCAGGCATAGTATGAAGCAGTAGAATACATCACAGGCATAGTATGTGTACAAGAAGAAAACTACCCTAGTACAAGCATTCGTCACAAAGCAATACATGTCCAGATATTGTCACTCGGCCATACACAAATACAGGGACTCAGCCCAATACAAAATACATGGAAACAGGGAATAAAATATATGTCGACCCGACGAAGCGGGGAAACCCAATGGAGGCGAGAGCGAGGACACTCGCCTAAATCACCGGAAAGCCGAAAAGTCTGGAATCCATGGAACTCGCGCACGCGCCATAAAATAATATATAATTATGAGGAGAGAGAAAGTGAAGAGGAGAGAGAAAGAGTTAGAGAGAGAAACCTAGAGAGAGAAAGGGACACAGGGAGACGCGGCTTGGAAAGTGAGACGCGAGGGTCACAGACGCGGGAGTCGACAGACGTGGGATAGCAGACGCGGGGTTCGCGTCGCGAAAAGTACCAGACGCGGAAATCACAGACGCGGGAGAGCAGACGCGGGATAGCAGACGCGGGATTCGCGTCGCATAGATGCCTCAAACGCGAGATCTGCGTTCAAGTGCGGACGCGAGGGAAACGCGGACGTGGGTTCTGCGTCGCGTCAATACAGAAACGCGCGGAGCGCGTTAAGGGAGAGCCTAGACGCGGGGTGAGATCCGCGTTAGGAAAGTCTTGGCGAGGAAAATCACTCGCCGACAAGATTCCTTGCTGCGCCCGACGAAGGGAAGTTCGGCCCAATCCAAAAGGAGGGTACCGGCCCTAAGTCTTGCCAACGGAGAAGAACGCGGCCCCAATC
Organism: Agave tequilana; assembly: GCA_038442645.1. Taxonomy (NCBI): domain Eukaryota; kingdom Viridiplantae; phylum Streptophyta; class Magnoliopsida; order Asparagales; family Asparagaceae; genus Agave; species Agave tequilana. The sequence goes on from JAVJIF010015533.1 coordinate 47,315, forward strand.
CAAAAGGAGTGGCCGGCCCTTGAGTCTTGCCGACGAAGAAGAGCACGGCCCCAATCCAAAAGGAGTGGCCGGCCCTGAAAGGGTCATGTCCAAATGGAGAAGACGAACAGGAAGAGGAATCAGGAAGAGAGAGAGACTCAACAGGAGAGAGAGAGAGAGAGAGAGAAATCCAAGGGAGAGAGAGGGACCCAGGAGAGAGAGAGAGAAATCCAAGGGAGAGAGAGGGACCCAGGAGAGAGACAGAGAAATCCAAGGGAGAGAGAGGGACCCAGGAGAGAGAGAGAGTGGGGGGACCCATGGGAGAGAAAACAAAAGAAGGGGGGCTGCTGCCCCCTCTGGATCCCGCACAGCGCCCCCACTTGGGGGCGCCCGGCCTGGCCGCCGGCCCTGTGGCGGCGCCGGGCGGCGCCGGCCACCGGAAGAGGAAGGAGGGGGCGGCAGCCCCCTCAACAGCTCACAGGAGGGGGGCTGTTGCCCCCCTCCAGCAGGGAAAGAGGGGGGGCTTTTGCCCCCCCTCAACAGAGAGAAACAGAGAGGGGGCTTGCCCCCCACTAAGCCCGAGCACAGGGGCCCAGGTGGGCCCCTGGCTGCCCGCGGCCGCCGGCCACCGCCGGCGGCGCCCAAGACCAGGGGTGGCTCCGGCCACCCCAAAGAGGAAGAGGGGAAAGGGGAATTCGGGTTTGGTTTTGTGGTGATGGTGGGTTTGGTGAATTTGTGGTTGATTGGAGGTGTGGTGGAGGAATTGGAGGAGATGGGAGGAAGAAGAGGAGTTGGGTGATGTAGTGGTGGTGTTTGGGTGGAGGAGATGGTGGATTTGGGGATGATGAAGAAGAAGAGGAAGGTGGAGATGGTGAGGAATCTTGAGGAGGAAGGAAATGGAGGAGGTTGTTGTTGGTGATGGAGGAGGTGAAGCTTGGCCGGAGTTTGGGGGTCCTCGCCGGCGTCATGGCCGGAGCGCCGGCGGTGAGGTGCGGTGGTGGTGGCCGGTTGGGGTCGGTTGGATCGCTTGGAGGAGAAGAAGAAGGAGAAGGAAATGAGAGGAGAAAAGAAAGAAAAGGAAAAGAAATAGAAAAAGAAAGAGAAGTGATGATGGGGATGTGATTGATGAGAGAGGGAGTGATGGTGATGGGATGCGGCCCACGTGGAGGGGAGTGGGCTGCTGGGTTGTTGGGAGAAGGGAAAGGAAAGAGAAGAAAAGACAAGTTCGGAAGGAAAATAATAATATTATAATATGGTCACGAAAATCGACTGTTCCAGAATCCTTCTGAAAAATCCTCAAAAATAGCAAATATTATTCTAAGATGTTTGGTGAAATTGGATTCGAAAAATATAATGTAGTTTTCAAAATAAAAATCCTAAAATCTTCCGGCGATACCGGTCGATACCGACACGGTGGAATTTTCATAAATTCATAAAATCCTCAGAAAAAGTATTTAGGTAGAAAATATGATTTTAAGAAATAATGTCTAAGGACACTTTTAGTAATTCCAATTAGTTTGTAAATTAAAAATCCGGGAATCGGTCAGCGGCACTGGCCGACACCGGTTTTGAAGATTTCCAATTTAATTGAGGAAAATTCCAGAAAATCATAGAAAATCTAGAATATTGGAAAATGATGTTTAAAACTGAAATCGGTCAAATCAGAATACCGGAATGCCCAAATCGAACAATACTCTAGGATCGGGCCCTCGGTTCAGACTAGGGCTGACTCCGAGTCCACAAATCCAAATCCAAGACAAAACGTTTATGTAAATAATTCATAATACAAAACAAATACAAGAAGGTAAATCGAAAAATACGATCGAAAAATCTGAATACGCAACTAAGTACGTATTCCGGGAGCGGGGTGTTACATTCCATCCACCTTACAAAAAATTGCGTCCTCGCAATTTCGATAAGGGGTAAAATGAACACAAAGGGGACAAGGGTGGAATTATACCAATTAAGATATGAAACACTATAGGTAGGGCCCTCAAGTTGACTGACCAATAGTCAGAATATAGACGTTCTCTGTACTTCTGACTGTATAAATCTCTGAACGATGCCGAATAATACCGACTGATAACGCATCTTTGCAATAGAATTCCCGCTGTACTGCATACTGAGTATCACTCTGAGAATGAGCCAGAACACCAAAGGTAAAGAAAACCCTGATAGTTCTGAGCAGAATAAAGAAGACCGATAATTGAGAATTCCGAATACCAGGCATCGATCACTCTGAAGAATATAGCCGAGAACGTAGAATATCCATAGAGAATTCCGACTACTGACTTCTGAAAGATAACCCGTTCGAGATTAATCCTGAGAATACCCGAGCTTCACAGAGTTGGCCGAAGAGATCCTCTCATAGCCTCATTCATTGCCAGCCGCTACCTTTCTAGTCTATTCATATCTTAAGTTGGTATAAGGGCTTCGAAAAACCAAAACAGGGAAAGATAGGAAGAATTAGGGATCAAAGGAAAGATGATCAAGAAAATAGATAACTCTGTACTTGTAGTTGGAATGTATAACCAAGACTCATGCATTCCAGTTGCAAATTTCTTTACCATTAATTTGCCATCTGGACGTACTGAGGAGGTGAGAGCCTAAGCTCTGATACCAACCTGTAACGCCCCGATTCCAGCGGGTACGGGGACGTCACTGCGACGTATATACGCAGGTCAGAAATACCCTCACGTATATACGCTAAGCATCAGTACAGGCAAGAATCAGAGTGCGGAAGCAAGTGGTGCATCATACATTCCAATACATGGGTACAATTACAAAGTTATCACCAGAGGTGACCCAATATTACATCAGTATTACATCACCAGAATGGCGCAATTGCGAGAGTACAAGGAGATATACAAGTATGAAAGTACAAAAAGGCACTCACGAGTTCACAAGGGGAAACTCGAGAGGTCCACAGGGGTCTGGAAGGATAGAGCTCTGAACGGTCTGCTGGGGATCCACGCTACCGCTGCGCCACTCTGATCAGCAACTGGGGGAATCCACACGCTCCAACCTCCATGACCTGGACATGAGGATCCAGGGGAGTCAGATGATACTCCCCAGGCGAGTGGTGGTACAAAAGCCAAGTGGCGAGCAAGGGTAAGTATAAGTAAAGCGATAAATCAAATAAAGCCGAGGGCGAGCAAATCTGATTGTATGGTTTCAGATCACGACTCCATGAGACTAGTACGTCGAAGGAATAATCCAAACAAGGAAACCCTCATCTATATACCTTTATCTCATGTCACCGTAATCCAAGCACATACAACCCGACTGTACTCAGGGCATGATAAGATAATGAGCAGGAGGCAGGTGGATACAAGGGGTAAAGCAGAGTATGAGCAATTAATACTATAATACTCATAAAGCCGAAAATCCGAAGTAAAATCCAGGACAAGCAAATATGGTAAGGCATATCACAGATTCATAGCCGTTTAAGCTGCAGGCTTCAGTATGCGTCCCATTCCACATACCTCTACTTACAACTTAAAGAGCCGGTTATTACGACACTTTATTATTACTCGTCTTACCCTGATATCTAGCTATGTGAACTAGCGTCCCAGCACACATAGATCCATATCCGAGTAAAGCAAGATTGTTATTGGAAACCAGCGGGGGTATCAACGAACTATGTTTACAGTGGGTCCCGTACATACCCGGGACCACGGCCCAGGATTGTTCCGTTGCTTGGTGACGGAACCCGCCACAAGGCAAACAGGAGGGACTTATGTATGCCCTTATCATGATGGTACCAGAAAGTAGGGAGCCAGCTCTCCCCTCGGTCGCCTGGAGGCCCACAGGTCAGACCGGAAGTTTTAGTTGCACAACATGCCTAATACCACTGTAAACACGAACACATATTGATAGCCACAAGTTTCCCCCGACCCGATGCAAGTTGTCCAGTTTTATGAATTATTAGATGATTATCAGATTCCGGGAATGAGCAAGAACAAGTCAGGAATATCAGGAATACATGCATATCAGGAGTACTGGTTCGTACTATAAGGTATCACAAGTGTAACAGGAGTACAGTTGTACTATCAAGATGTCAGGTCATCATTCCCGTTATCGTGATAATCATGAGAGTCAAGTATGTCATGCCGGGTGTTAAGTGATAGCATGACAGGAGGATGATATTAGACAGGTAACCAGTCATGTCAAGCAATTGATATAAGTCCGGTGGCAAGTCATGTCATAACAAGGAGTCTTGCCAAGAAGTAGCATGTCCGATGTTAGGTGATAACAATCAGTTAACAGGTGATATACATGTGTTAAATAGTAACATGCATAAATGACAGGTATGAAGAAATGGCACGGTGGTAGAATAGTAGCTGAGCACAACCAAGCGGAGCTGAGCAAGCTGGAAGTACAGACAGCAAACAGTATTTAACACTGGAGCGTCTGGCGAGGTTACCGGGACGACTCGACTGAAGTACGAGCGGTAAATCCGGCAACAACTCGCCTAGACGAATCTAGTGGTAAAGCGCTGAACGCTGATCATGATAACCAGGCGGAGCTGAACAAGCTGGAGGCACAGGCAGCGAACAGAGTTTAGACACTAATGCGCTCTGCGAGGTTACCGGGACACTCGGATTAAGATACGAGTGGGGAATCCGGCAGCAACTCGCCTAAACGAATTTAGTGAATAAAGTACTGAGCGCTAAGCATGCTCACCAGGCGGAGCTGAGAAACCTGACGATCCCAATCACGCCTCTTTCGAGACAGTGAGGGACCGGAGGCCGAAGGGTCCAGAGAAACCTGACGGTCCCAATCACATCTCTTTCGAGATAGTGAGTGACCGGAGGTGAAGGGTTGGCCAGGCATAGTATGAAGCTGTAGAATACATCACAGGCATAGTATGTGTACAAGAAGGAAACTACCCTAGTACAAGCATTCGTCACAGAGCAATACATGTCCAGATATTGGCACTCGGCCATACACAAATACAGGGACTCAGCCCAATACAAAATACATGGAAACAGGGAATAAAATATATGTCGACCCGACGAAGCGGGGAAACCCAAATGGAGGCGAGAGCGAGGACACTCGCCTAAATCACCGGAAAGCCGAAAAGTCTGGAATCCATGGAACTCGCGCACGCGCCATAAAATAATATATAATTATGAGGAGAGAGAAAGTGAAGAGGAGAGAGAAAGAGTTAGAGAGAGAAACCTAGAGAGAGAAAGGGACACAGGGAGACGCGGCTTGGAAAGTGAGACGCGAGGGTCACAGACGCGGGAGTCGACAGACGCGGGATAGCAGACGCGGGGTTCGCGTCGCGGAAAGTACCAGACGCGGAAATCACAGACGCGGGAAAGCAGACGCGGGATAGCAGACGCGGGATTCGCGTCGCATAGATGCCTCAAACGCGAGATCTGCGTTCAAGTGCGGACGCGAGGGAAACGCGGACGCGGACGTGGGTTCTGCGTCGCGTCAATACAGAAACGCGCGGAGCGCGTTAAGGGATAGCCTAGACGCGGGGTGAGATCCGCGTTAGGAAAGTCTTGGCGAGGAAAATCACTCGCCGACAAGATTCCTTGCTGCGCCCGACGAAGGGAAGTTCGGCCCCAATCCAAAAGGAGGGTACCGGCCCTAAGTCTTGCCAACGGAGAAGAACGCGGCCCCAATCCAAAAGGAGTGGCCGGCCCTTGAGTCTTGCCGACGAAGAAGAGCACGGCCCCAATCCAAAAGGAGTGGCCGGCCCTGAAAGGGTCATGTCCAAATGGAGAAGACGAACAGGAAGAGGAATCAGGAAGAGAGAGAGACTCAACAGGAGAGAGAGAGAGAGAAATCCAAGGGAGAGAGAGGGACCCAGGAGAGAGAGAGAGAGATCCAAGGGAGAGAGAGGGACCCAGGAGAGAGAGAGAGTGGGGGGACCCATGGGAGAGAAAACAAAAGAAGGGGGGCTGCTGCCCCCCTCTGGATCCCGCACAGCGCCCCCACTTGGGGGCGCCGGCCTGGCCGCCGGCCCTGTGGCGGCACCGGGCGGCGCCGGCCACCGGAAGAGGAAGGAGGGGGCGGCAGCCCCCTCAACAGCTCACAGGAGGGGGGCTGTTGCCCCCTCCAGCAGGGAAAGAGGGGGGGCAGAGAGGGGGCTTGCCCCCCTCTCAGCCCGAGCACAGGGGCCCAGGTGGGCCCCTGGCTGCCCGCGGCCGCCGGCCACCGCCGGCGGCGCCCAAGACCAGGGGTGGCTCCGGCCACCCCAAAGAGGAAGAGGGGAAAGGGGAATTCGGGTTTGGTTTTGTGGTGATGGTGGGTTTGGTGAATTTGTGGTTGATTGGAGGTGTGGTGGAGGAATTGGAGGAGATGAGAGGAAGAAGAGGAGTTGGGTGATGTAGGGTGGTGTTTGGGTGGAGGAGATGGTGGATTTGGGGATGATGAAGAAGAAGAGGAAAGTGGAGATGGTGAGGAATCTTGAGGAGGAAGGAAATGGAGGAGGTTGTTGTTGGTGATGGAGGAGGTGAAGCTTGGCCGGAGTTTGGGGGTCCTCGCCGGCGTCATGGCCGGAGCGCCGGCGGTGAGGTGCGGTGGTGGTGGCCGGTTGGGGTCGGTTGGATCTCTTGGAGGAGAAGAAGAAGGAGAAGGAAATGAGAGGAGAAAAGAAAGAAAAGGAAAAAAAATAGAAAAAGAAAGAGAAGTGATGATGGGGATGTGATTGATGAGAGAGGGAGTGATGGTGATGGGATGCGGCCCACGTGGAGGGGAGTGGGCTGCTGGGTTGTTGGGAGAAGGGAAAGGAAAGAGAAGAAAAGACAAGTTCGGAAGGAAAATAATAATATTATAATATGGTCACGAAAATCGACTGTTCCAGAATCCTTCCGAAAAATCCTCAAAAATAGCAAATATTATTCTAAGATGTTTGGTGAAATCGGATTCGAAAAATATAATGTAGTTTTCAAAATAAAAATCCTGGAATCTTCCAGCGATACCGGTCGATACCGACACCGGTGGAATTTTCATAAATTCATAAAATCCTCAGAAAAAGTATTTAGGTAGAAAATATGATTTTAAGAAATAATGTCTAAGGACACTTTTAGTAATTCCAATTAGTTTGTAAATTAAAAATCGGGAATCGGTCAGCGGCACTGGCCGACACCGGTTTTGAAGATTTCCAATTTAATTGAGGAAAATTCCAGAAAATCATAGAAAATCTAGAATATTGGAAAATGATGTTTAAAACTGAAATCGGTCAAATCGGAATACCGGAATGCCCAAATCGAACAATACTCTAGGATCGGGCCCTCGGTTCAGACTAGGGCTGACTCCGAGTCCACGAATCCAAATCCAAGACAAAACGTTTATGTAAATAATTCATAATACAAAACAAATACAAGAAGGTAAATCGAAAAATACGATCGAAAAATCTGAATACGCAACTAAGTACGTATTCCGGGAGCGGGGTGTTACACAAACCCAAGCCAAGGAGGGGGTGCAAGTCTGGTACAAATTGGAATTTTCGAGTTGTTGAAACGATGTTTCAGAAAGCGACGGGTTGGTTAGGATGGAAGAGCTCGCCGAGGAGAAAATTTTGGTATGGTTGTTCGTGACCAAGGTGGTGTAAGTGGTGGTGAAAATAGTGGAGAAGACGGTGGTGGAGATGGGTTCATGATGAAGAAGAAGAAGAAGAAGGTGGTATTGTGGTTGTTTGTTGTTAGAACAAAGGAGATGGAGGGAAGAATGGTGGAGGAGTGGTGGAGATGGTGGCCGACCATGGAGGAGGGCACAGTGGCTGCCATGAGTGCGACTGTGTGCCGTTGTTGGAAGGAAGGAGGAGAAAATAATGAAAGAAGAGAGAAATGAGAGTATATATATATAAAGAGAGGTGGAGATTATTATAAGTTTGTCATTCTCTCTAAAAAAATCCATGTCCGCGTCTGGCCAATTTTGGTCCAGACACGGAGTTGAGTTCCGCGTCTCAGTAGAAAACGCGAGTGTCGCATTTGTAGAAGAGAGAGAAAGTCATGATGACTGAAGGGAGTTGATTTGAAGGGAATTAAATGCAGAGAGAGAAAGAGAATCTCTGCATCAAAAATCAGATTCGCGTCTGATCGAGCCTCGTGTCTGGAAGGAGAGAGAAAATGGAAAAAGAAAAATATCTGGATAAAATTTCAATATTTGGGAAAAACCGAAAACTCTAGAAATGCCCGAAAAATGAAGTAACTCAGAAAGGTTCTCAAAAATTCTAAAAAATTATAAATATTATTTTAAGACACATGGTGAAATCATATTTCAAAAATTCAATCTCATTTTAAAATAAAAATTCTGAAATCAACCATCGATACCAGTCTACACCGGCTCGGCCGGATTTTGATAAATTCAGAAAAATCTTCAAAAATGCATTTAGATATAAAATGTAAGTTTAAGAAATAACGTATAAATAGTTTCTAGAAATTTAATTCTGATTGTAAATAAAAAATTCGAGAATCGATCGGCGGCACTGGTCGACGCCAATTTTGAAGATTTACAATTTAATTTAGAATTTTTTTCAGAAAATCATGAAAAATGTAAAATAATAGAAAATGATATTTGAAACTGAAATCAATCAAATTTGACTATCGAAAAGACCAAATTGAGATATACATTAGTATCAGACTAAGACCGACTCCGAGTCCACGAATCCAGATCCAAAGAAAAACACTCCAATAAATAATTCATAAAACAAAATAAATACATAAAATAAATCAAAAAATATGATTGAAAATCAGAATACGCAGCTAAGTACGTATTTAAGGAAATGGGTGTTACAATATATGTATCTCTTTCTGCTTTATGGCAACAATGAAGCACTAGATGGTTTTAAACTCTATAAAGTGGAGGAAGAGAAACAATCAGATAAAGGTGGAGAATGGTAGATACACTGAAAAAGGACAACTATTGGGTCCGTTTATGAGGTTTTTATAGGAACATGACATTATTACTTAATACACAATGTCAGGCTCACCATCACAAAATGGTGTGGCTGGAAGACGAAACCGGACCTTAAAAGATATGGTGAGGAGTATGGTTAGTAATACTAACCTCCCGTTATCCTTGTGAAATGAAGCCCTAAAAACTGCGACATATGTACTAAATAGGGTTCAAATTAAGGCGGTTTTCAAAACGGCCTTTTTAGTTATGGAAAGGTTGGAAACCAAGTCTAAGACATGTACATGTAAAGGGATGTCCAGCTGAAGTTAAGGTTTATAATCTACAAGAGAAGAAGTTAGACCCAGGAATAGTCAATGGACATTTCATTGGTTATGCAGAAAAGTCTAAGGGCTACAGATTTTATTATTCTTCTCGTGCAAGGAGAATTGTGAAATCTCAGAATGCAAAGTTTATAGAGAATGATGTGGTAGTGGCAGTGATCAGCCTCGAAATTTAGTGTTTGAGGAAAATTACATTTCTGAACTCACTTCTGAATCTTCAGATAGACTGATTGTTTTTCAAGATAGTCATCAGGATTCGACAATCCAAGAACAATCAGTTATTGAAGAACCACACCACCATGAGGATATTCCTATAGATCCAGTTATTCAACCTCCTCAACAAGAAAATATTGATGTAACTTTAAGAAGATCTAATAGGAGAAGAAAACCTACAATTTCTTTTGATTATATTGTGTACCTACAGGAATCTGACATTGACATTGATGCTGAAGATGACCTTGTTGTGTTTTCACAGGCAATAAGTGAAAGTAAATTCACATTATGGTACAACGTTATGAAAGATGAGATGGTTTCAAGAGCTAATAATCAAGTTTGGGATCTTATTGAATTGCCTAAAGGAGCAAAGGCCGCTGATTGCAAATGGGTTTTTAAAACTAAAAGAGACTCATCTGGCAATGTAGAAAGATATAAAGTAAAACTTGTAACCAAAGAATTTATTCAATAAGAAGGAATTGATTATTATGAAACTTTCTCTTATGCTTCAAAGAAGGATTCATTTAGAATAAGCATGGCATTAATGGCTCATTTTGATATGGAGCTACATCAAATGGATGTGAAAATGGCCTTCCTCGATGGAGATCTACAGGAAGAAGTTTACATGAAACAAGCAGAAGGGTTCATCTCAAATGGGAATGATCACATAGTTTGCAAGCTTGAGAAATCTATTTATGCGTAGAACAGGTCTCCCGACAGTTGTATTTAAAGTTTCATAATATTATTTCTTCATTTGATTTCATGGAGATTATTATGGATCAGTGTATATACCATAAGGTTAGTGGGAGCAAGATAATTTTTTTAGTTCTGTATGTGGATAATATTTTGCTTGCTTTAGTGATTTTGACTTGCTTCATGAAGTGAAGCGATTTCTCTCACAATAGTTTGACAAGAAAGATTTAGGTGAACCCTTTTATACTATTGGCATAAAGATTAAAAGAGACAGATCTCAAGGGATATTAGGATTGTCTCAAGAAACCTATTTCAATAAAATTCTTGAAAGATTTTATATGAAGGATTGTTTACCTGGTTCTGGCACTGATTGTTAAAGGTGACAAATTAAACTTGAACCAATGCCCGAGCAATGATTTGAAAAGAGAAGAGATGAAGAATATTTCTTATGCTTCTACAGTTGGAAGCTTGATGTATGCTCAGGTCTGTACAAGACCTGACATTGTTTATGCGGTAGGAATGTTGGACCGATATCAAAGTAATCTAGGTTTGAAACACTGACAGCTGCAAAGAAAGTTATGCGATATCTTCAAGAGACTAAGAACTACAAGCTTACATATAGGCAACTTGATCATTTGAAAGTGATTGGACATTCTAATTCTGACTTTGCTGGACGCCTCGACTCTAGAAAGTCTACATCAGGATATATCTTTTTATTAGCTGAAGGGGCTATATCTTGAAGAAGAATAAAGCAATCATTAGTTGTTACTTCAATCATAGAAGCAGAGTTTGTGTCATACTTTGAAGCGACATCACAGGCTATTTGGTTAAAGAGTTCTATTTTAGGGCTTCAGATTGTTGACTTAATCTCTAAGCTATTGAAAATTTACCGCGACAACTCCACCACGGTGCTTTTGGTCAAGAATAATAAAAGTGGAAGTCGCAATAGGTACATCGACAAAAAATATTTAAAACTTTGAGAACATGTGATGTGAAAACAAGCAAGATGGCTATTGATCATATTAATACTAGATTGACGATTGTGGGTCTTTTGACAAAAGGATTACCACCTAAGATTATAAGGAGCATGTTGAGCATATGGGACTCAGTTCTATTTTATGATTGAGATACTATTTATGTCTGTATCGCTTTTGATCAATATGAAAATTCTATTTGATTCAAAATTGTCTTTTCATTTACTATTTGTATACATAAAGTTGAGAGAATGACAATGCACATGTTTGAATATTAAATAGACCTTGAATGCGCATTTGAAAGCTCATTCATAAAGATATGATCACATATTGTTTTCATTCAAATGAGAAAGTTATATTGTAATAGATTGAAGGCAATACTTAATCTTAGAGGACTTGCCGCCATGATTCATGTGATTTAAACTTTTTTGCTTGAGTATAAGGATACAAGGAATTTTTTTTTCATGTATTAATTTTTTAATTTAATAGATGTTAAGTATTCTATGGGCTAAGTGGAAGAATGTTGGATTTTATTTTATTTGATAAATAAAATAAACCATCTTTCAAATTTTATAGCCCATTGGAAATTTAAAAGAAACCCCACTAACAGTTAATTTTTCCCTAAATGTGAGACACATTAAGGAGCTGTTGTTTCATCGTAAAAGTCATAAAAGTCCGTAATTCGTAAATGACTTACAACCCAAGTACAACTACAAAGTTTTTTTTGGGCCGTAATTCGTAAAAGACTTACGCAATTTAACTACCACTTACTTGCAACTCAATTACCACTCACTTACAACCCACTTGCAGTTAATTTTGCGGTCATGCAAATTTGGATCATTTTTTTGTTAATAATTTTTTTATATTTAGCATTTTTAGTATTTATTTGAAATATTAAAACTTTTAAAATCACCAAGTAGTTAATTTTGTCGTCAACTTTTTCACTTACGACTTCCACATTACGACAACCAAACACCGTAACATACAATACACTTTTCCTCTTACAACTTTATATTACCAACCACACACCATAAAACTTACATGCATGTAACTCATTTACAATTGTAAAAGATTTTACCAATTACGACTTACGAATTACAACCAATTACGACAACCAAACAAACCCTAAGTGGAGTTACAACTACCCATTTTACTCCTATTTATATGTCCTTTTAATGGGAAAGGAGACTAAGTGTGTAATTATTTTTAAGGGATAAAAGTCTCTAGTTTACAAGAACATCCGAGAATCCATCTTTTCATGGATGTAAAGTATTAGATAGATTAGCAACGATTCCACTCCAAAATTTTGGTTTTCTTTATTTTATTATAACAAGAATTTGAGTTTGATTGTTATGACTGGAGGTATGATTTATTCTTTCCGCTCTTAAGTTTTTATACAATCATCTATTTTTGAAAATTGCTAACAAGTAGTCCAATGCGAAGCCCAAAAAAAAGTTGGGAGATAATCAAGGTCTGATTGCCTACAGACAGCGGGAGATCTGTGGATAGTTAGCCGGTTGTTGAGATCACAGCCGGCGTACTCACGATGAGAACCATAAATGAAACGATCGAGGTCTGCGAATGGCTGTAACCAGGAATGCTGAGATTCATGAACGGGTGGCCAAGATGCATGAATGGTTGTAACCAGCGAATGAGTTTCCTCGGACCGCTAAGATTCGTGAATGTTGTAGTCAGCAGATGGATTTTCCATAGATGGTCGAGATCCGTAAATGATTGAGGTATATTCACACATGAAAGAGAAGATTGTTGAGTAGTCACGTGCAAATATAGTCCCACGTTGGAAAGTAAGTAGAAAAGTGATGGACTTAAATAGAAAGTGGGGTTTTTACCTATTAACTTAAATGTTTAATTTAGATTGATTTTCAACCTTTATTTAAGACTATTATGTTCTCTGTTGAAGGCCCATGTAACTCCCTAACATCATGTTCCTCAGGTAAAAGCAAAAAAGAACAATTGACTTACCATGAACCGCCGCTATATTTATATCATCCGTTTTAGAATTTTTCTTTCTTCCTCCAAAGAATTACAATAAATAGATAATGATTTTCATGGATCATTCTTCTGGGTTTGAACTCTGCATGGTTTACGAATGTCACTTCAATCATTTGTATCTAAAAAAGGTAAGATGGAGAGGTTAAAAATATTTATATGGTTTGCACGTGAATAAAGATAACTAATAAGAAAAAATAGAAAAGGAAGTGTGTATAGGAGATTAAGATGCAAATAAAAGAGAGATAAACTTACTTGTCCTTCAAAAGTTGTGTCTCTCTCGTGTTTGCGTTCAAATCCTATTGCACTAAGTTATAACACATTATCAAATAGAAGAAAAAATGTTCTTTTTTCCCCCTTCTGAATTGACCTTTTACCTCTCCATGAGCTTTATTATGAGTTTTCTCTTTTCTTTACATTACAATTCACTTTGTACCTTTTATATCATTAATACAAATAATTTTTTAAAGAAATATTTTCGTATAACTAATAAAAGTTCGAGGTGTTTATCCAATTAGTCCATCACTTCTTATGACTTACCCTCTTTTATACGCAAAAAGTTTTGTTCCTCTATCAAATAGAATTTTTTTCAGAACATATATACATGCAAACAAAGTTTTTCATTCGAAACCAAATTGAAGTCTTAAATCCATAATCAAAGACCAAAAATACAAATCCAATATAAATTGAAACCTAGACGCCAAAACAACCATAGAAAATAGCTAATTGAACATTTTGATCGTTTCAACATTAGTTAACGTAAATGATTTATTTTGTGATAAAAGGCGATAATAAAAGTCAGAGAGGGTTCAAAGTGAAAATAATAGAGTAAACAAACCTTATTTTCCAGTTTCACGCGCATGACACGTCAGAAAACTTCCCCCATATCTCCCCTCTCCATTCCCCCTTTTGGCTGATCTCATTCGGGAATTCAATGTGGGGAGAGAGAATCGTTGCCAAATTTTGAGATCCATTTCAAGATCTCAAAAGCCCTCTACTTCCTTATCTCAATTACAGCGAGTCTGGAGCTGCTGCGGCCCACGAGAGAGGGATATAGATTTGTCTCTCCAGATCTTGATTTCAAGAACAGCCCGAGTTTGGGAAGGTACGTGGTTTTTTCGAATTATTGAAAAAAGTATTAAAAACCGAAAATCTGTTTGAATTTCAAGAGTGGATTATTTTTTTTGTTTCTCTAATATATGCTAATGATTCTATTTCTTTTTTTTGGGTTATAAAAATGAGAGTTTTTTTTATATAAAAATAATATGAATTTGCAAGAGTTTAATGGCTACTGCAACACATAATGGGCGTGTTTGGTAGGTTGCAAAACGTTTGCAAAATGCAAAAAAATTTGTAACTTTATCATTTACACTTGTTTGGTGATGTTGCAAAATTTTCCCATTTACATCCCTTTTTTCACTTTTGCAGCCCGTGGGGTGCCCGGGTCTCAGGGATCGAGAGGGTTCCGGGCTTTTGAAAAAAGCCTGCAAAAGTCGAAGCGTCGCGTCCTCTTTCCCTTCTCCCGATCCTCTCCCATCTACACTGTAGCAGCGCGATCCCTTTTTGGTTCATTTTCGCCATTTCGCTGCTCCGCCCTCTCTCAATCAATCCCCTGCAAAAGAGATTCCAGCATCTCTGACAGGTACGGTGGCGACGACCGGCGCTCCACAGCAAAGGTGATCGTCGCTTCAACCCACTGCAGCCTAGAGATTCCACAAGGAATCGATTCCCTCTGCTCCTTGGTCGACTGAAATCTTCATCAAGTTCCCAATCGAATCTTTGTTCTTCGCGAGAGAAATTGGCTGGAAAGTTAGGGTTTTCACTGCAGCCGCGTGATCTCCTCGGAAGTCTGTATTGACCTTTCTAATCTCCAAAGGTCATCTTCCCCTTTCTTTACTACTGTCCCTCTCCTTCAAATCTGCCCAGCAGCATAAATAGGGCAACGGGTAGAGAATGGACAAACATTGTGAAGTGTGTGGGAAGGTGAGGAAGCGGCCGAGCCCAGTGATCTCCGATCAGGCATCAACGTCTGAAAAATTTGTTGCTGAGGTATGCTGTTAACACCATAGATCAAAGCGCTGTTCATCTGTGGGTAAGTTGGATTTGTTCAAAAGAGGCAATTTCTGTTATCTGTTTGTGCAATTGATACTCACATCTCTGGTATGGTATTATTCACTGTTAAAGTGTCTTCATTTCTGAATCAGGCCTGGTTTATGTTAATGTTCAACTGAAATGCTATTTGCTGCCAAAACTATTTGATCAACATTTAATTCTTTTCTGTTAATTCTTAACTAATAATCATGAGGAGTAATTAGGACATGGTTCAAATGTGGGGTGCTTAGGTAAGCATGATCATACAGGACAATTGCAAAGAAAGGAGACTGCTAAGCTAAGTGTTGGAAAATTATGAAGGTAATAGAGTGATGAGTACAATGTGAGTAAACTGGTGTGGAAGCTTGCTGTGACATTGAATGTAAAAAATTTAAAGGCTCTTAATCAACATAACCGACGACGATGTATCTTTAGGGTAGATTATAAGAGGGGTGCCCGGATTAATTTGGAGTCAAATCATAAAGAAAAAACGTGTGAAGGCTTGCTGTGACATTGAATGTTACCCTCGGTAGGAAATTTGGTGGAGATTCTTGGACAAAGATTGATGATGATAGTTGCACCTTATGAAGTTCCTATTACATGCCTAAATTTGTGTTATGCGCATTTTTAATTTCTTTTACTGTGTTATTACCTATCAGTTAACTTCTGCTCCCTAATTTTCAAATATTCACAAAGTGTGGTTCAATTTCAACATCATCCAATGTTCCGTAAACTATTCAGACATTTATATTTCTCTCTGTTTCATTAGTATTTTTTTCTTAATGCTACATGAGAGTATGGACCTCTGGATTTGTAAGGGAAATTGTGTTTGACTGATGTTATATGCACATAATATTTCTTATTCAAGATTGTTTCCAAGATTTGCTAGGAACATGCTTGCTATCATCGTTGAAAAAATAAAATCAGCATGTATGCTTTACTGCTTGACTCTGAGCCCTTTTGTCCTAGTATTATATGAAAATTGCAGTTTCTAACTCTACTGGCATAATTTTTTTTGGGTCTTTTAACTTATACATGCTAATTTATAATTATTTGGTAAGAAACCGTACAGTATACTTAACCACCATTACACCCTTGTATATCGTTTCGAGTAACATGTATCTTTCTTCCCAAATATGTTTAGCATGGATAGGTTTGTCCAACTTGGGTTGGATCTTGAGGATGAGGAATTAGGCTTGCTAATAATTTGTACAACGGCCTTCATGGTGCTTAAGTGGATGACCGGTCGCGAAGAAATCATGCAACCTATCCCTAGGAACATCAGGGACCAAGAGAGACGAATGTACCTATCACGAGTTTTAGAGTCCAGTGATACAATGTGTCACAAATATGTTCAGGATGAATAGGGATGTTTTCTTCGACCTCTGTTCCATAAATAGGGTTCGAGGGCTCCTACAAGATTCTGCGAATGTCACTGTGGAAGAGCAACTAGCAATGTTCCTACACACTGTAGGACATAATGTCCGTAATAGAGTGATTGGAGGGAACTTCATACGTTCTGGAGAGACAATAAGTCGTTATTTTCAATATACACTTTGGGCAATTGGAGAACTCAGAAGGGATTACATTTGTGGTCCTAGTACACTGGTCCATGACAAGATTGCCAACGACAATAGATTCAATGCTTACTTCAAGGTAAATTAATATTTATCAACTCATGTTTAATAAATTGAGCGAATGATCACTTGACTGTCTCATCAATGTTAATTTAATGTCAATAGGATTGTGTCGGAGCAATTGATGGGACACATATCCCCGCTACTTTACCACTTGCTGAAGTTGGACCATTCTACGGAAGAAAAGGGTATCCAACTCAAAATGTCCTAGCAGCTGTTGACTTTGATCTGAAATTCACATATGTCTTAGCCGGTTGGGAAGGATCAGCACATGATCTCACCGTGCTGCGAGATGCTCTTGAAAGACCACACGGTTTGCGTGTCCCCGAAGGTATTTCATACCTTTTGCGTCATTCTCACACAGTTCATTATGTTCCTTTTGTGTACTGAACAAATCTTAACTGTTTTAAATTTTGCGACTATAGGGAAATATTACCTGTGCGATGCTGGTTACAATATCAGGCCTGGTTTCCTAGCTCCATATCGCTCAGTTAGGTATCATTTGAGTGATTACAGAGACAGGTTACCTAACAATTACAAGGAGTTATTCAACTATCGTCACTCCTCTCTACGTACATCGGTGGAGAGGGCTTTCGGTTCTCTTAAGGGAAGATTTAAGATTTTAACGCCTCGTCCGTTCTTTCTATATCGCACACAAGTCGAGATTGTGATTGCTTGTTGCATCCTCCACAATTTTATATTGTCTCACGGGGAAGATGATTTCATCCAATCCGAGGAAGAGTGGACTGCACAGAATCTAGCTGAAGGGGGAAGGACCCGTAGACAGCTTCGAGAAGAGGCCAATGCTTGGGTTCAAATGAGAGAAGAAATTGCCCAGCGCATGTGTGTAACACCCTGATTTTTAAAATCTTAATTTAATATTTTAATCCGGGTTTAGTAAAGTTATACAAGATTATCTGAGGTGATGATTGAATAAATCTTTGCGTGAAAATGAATATCTTAAATTTTCTACGAAAATTGGAAGTGGAATAAAATTTGGATGAGTATTAATTTTGTATATAAAATTATTGGTACACATATACACATATATATACTTGCATATGAATGTATATATATATACACATCATCATGTAGTTATATTTCTACCATGTATACTACCCCCTCTAAATACACATATATTAAATCCTAAACAAGTGAGGTGGCATTAATTGGGCAACTTGAGGATGAGAGACAGGCCAAGTGGCATATAGGGGTATTTTCATGCATTTATATAATGTATATATTTATGGGAAAAAGGAGAAATAGAATTCATTCATCACCTACCCCTTCTCTCTCCTCATTCATTCTTCCCCAAATCTGAGCCCCTTCCTCTCGTGCTGTGGTCGGCGGCAACGATCCCCACCCTCAACCTCTCTCAATCTCTCTCCCTCTCCCACAAGTTTTCTCCTCCTCTCTCTGCCTCTTTCGCTGGTCTGTGCGGGCGCGGCAGCTCGGGGCAGCGCGCGGCGATAGCACGGGGCGGCAAACCAGGGCCGGTGACGATGATAGGGGACACAGAGGCGCGCTGATGACATCGACGGGGAAGTGAGTGAGTTAGCCTTTTTGTATCTAATTAAAGTTTATTCTTGATTTTTCTTGAATCCTCCTTATGCTATGGTTGCAAATTGCTGGAGGTGTAACAGAGTCATGTTTCTTGGTTGGAATTATTGATTAATTTAGCTACCTTGAGTACAGTATAGGATAGTATTTCAAGAATGATTTTGGAAATGATTTGAATTTTGTGAGTGGGTCATTCCTTCTCCTGTGATTCAATTCCTTTAATTTGGTTCTTTTATCATATTGGCCTTGATTATTGAGGGATAAATGTTGGTTTTAGTTCAGTTTGTAAAGGTTTTCTTCTCTTAAATCTCTGATCCTCATTGCATGTAAAGGTAAGGTCTATCAAGACCTATCTCTCTTTTCCATTAAGAAATTGAGTTCTCCTAGAGATTTTTCTGCATTTAGAATTTGGCATTTCTAAAGAATCCATGTTTGTATTCAATTTAGAAACCTTTTCTTGAATCAAGAATTTAATAGCTCTTCTGAAAGTTCTCATTTTCTTTATCAAAATTTAAGTTAAACGTGTGTGTGGGGTAGGAGGGGGAAAACATGTTAAGCTAATTATCTTCGATGATGGCGAATAAATCGTGTGTGATCGAAATGGAACATGTGGACAGATATTGAAAACAATTAGTCAATCATTTAATTGAACTGATAATGATCAGTAGAGCCAATGGTTATCGACGAGTTCAGAAATTAATGCGATAAATCGTGTGATGAGAGAATAAACTGTAATTGACAATGAACCATGAATTGAGACAGTTGCGAAGGAAATAACTAATCGATAACTATTTTGATATTAATATTGATCCGAACGCATGATAACCACCTACACAGACCGAACACTGGACAAACTGTGGAGTAGATGAATTCATATGATTTAAAAGGCTAATATCAGTAATGTAATTGAGAACTTTATGATTCTATTAATCCTCTATACATGCATTCAATTAAGAAATACTTCTCCAATGCTTCAACTCCTTAATATATCTTCAAATTATTTCAACGGTAATCTTTTTGTGTATTGCTTCAAGAATTTAAATACTATAGTGCATCCTGTATCGATCCTCTCATTCATGGGAATTGAGTATTTAAAGTTGATTTTTTTCTTAACATCTTAACTCGTGTGATAGTGTCAAACGTTAGTAAGCTAATACTTCGAGTATAATTAAGCCTTATATTGATGGAATTGGAAACGGATTAGTATATGGTTAATTGTTATTTTTAACAATCAATACATGATCAAGCATCTGAATTGGATGAGTGAACAGCTATACTAATACTTAATTGATCCAATGTGGAATCTTTAGCAAACTTAATAATTGCTAAAAAATAAAAAAATAAAATAAAGAGTTAAGTGCTAAGTAGCAGATTAACCGGTATTATATTGTTATATTGCTGATACGGTTGATAAATGGAAAGTGTGTATCAGAGAAAGAACTAAAATTTTGATTTAACTGAGTATGAAAAACAAGTAGAAATGAAAATGGACTGAGATATAATTATTGGACACTATATAGTGATGTGACATTAATGAATTTTCGATAATGATAATGATACTAATCGATAGATAGTAAATTGAAGAAGTCCTGTGATATCGATAATTTAATCGGACAAGTTAATGATGCACATCAGTGGCATCTGTCGCTAAATGTATACACTAATTGTTAGTACCAGTAGACAACTAAGTCGGATTAATATATCATCATGGATACTAGTTCAATCTTAATAACTAATATGTGCAGACACAAGAAATGCAGAGTTTCTTAGGAATTACATCAATAACTTGTGAATTGGATGACCATTAACTTGTTAACGTTGACTAATAGACCGTAATCAAGATTAGGATTAAATACTTGGGAGAGTAATTAAATTAATTTCATTGATCTTAACCAAGTGCTAATGATTATGAAACCGCTAATATATGTAGGTTAGCTTATATATACATGCATGATGATTGTTTACAAATTTATTATATCTTGAAATTGTGAGTTTAAAATGAATATATGATGAGCCGTAAATCAGAAGTTAGGATAGAGATGCTAAACCGGAATTTGGATACTGATAGAACTAAGTATAACCTGTCCACCGAGCATATGGTTAAGTATGGATACTCTTCTAATAATTAGAGTCATGCCAAATATGAGTCAACAAGACTAATGAGTGAAAATGTATATAGTTCACACTGATAGGTACGTAAATAACTCACACCTAAAAACTCTCGGAACTTGTCCCGAAAAAAAATGAAGTGGAACTAAGATGTATTGACCAAGGTTATAATGACCAAATCTTAGTCCATATTATGTTATATTTCATGATATAACCAATAGTTGAAACTTAGTATGCGAACTAGAACTCCTAACTTGATTAAGTATGAATAGCAAGCAACATTAGACTGGAACATGGAGATAACTAGATGGCTCCGATAATAACCGATGTGTGGTAAATTACATGTCTAAATACAATAATTGGAATTAATTGATATAGAGGTGGATAGTATGTATGCTTGAATGAGTGTATGCATTAGAAATTTGCATGAACTTAATCGCGCGTGACAAATGATATGATTGGTGATTGAAAAATATATCAGTGTGTAACCGACACTATGTGTGTTATCTTGATGGTTGATGTGTATGTGATATTGTGTTCGCATGTCTTATGTATTGTGATATGAAGGAAGGGGCCGAGTGGGAGCCGGTGGATACGAAGACGGTGCTATAAATATATATTTATATATACATGTATTAAAGGAGGAAGGGACCCGTATTGCACGGGAGGAGTGCGAAGACGGTGCTATAAATATATATATATACACACACACACACACACACACACACACACACACACATGTATTAAAGGAGGAAGGGACCCGTATTGCACGGGCGGAGTGCGAAGACGGTGCTATAATATAAACACATATATATACATGTATTAAAGGAGGAAGGGACCCGTATTGCACGGGCGGAGTGCGAAGACGGTGCTATAAATATATATACATGTATTAATGGAGGAAGGGACCCGTATTGCACGGGAGGAGTGCGAAGACGGTGCTATAAATATATATATATATATACACATGTATTAAAGGAGGAAGGGACCCGTATTGCACGGGCGGAGTGCGAAGACGGTGCTATAATATACACACATATATATACATGTATTAAAGGAGGAAGGGACCCGTATTGCACGGGCGGAGTGCGAAGACGGTGCTATAAATATATATACATGTATTAATGGAGGAAGGGACCCGTATTGCACGGGCGGAGTGCGAAGACGGTGTTATGATATACATATATTGACATCTTTATAAAAGATTGAGAATGAATGTGCACGTGTGAAATATATGTACGAGTGATATGTGATTGAAAACAAAGTGCTCATGTTTGTATATAAGACCAAGTAGTATGATTGATTTCATTTGATTGATTGAACTTGATTGTGTCTGATATACCGGCAAGTACATCAATGTTATGTAATATTGAACTTACAAACGTGTGTGATACGTGTTGTGTATACACAAGATGAACTTGATAATAAAGTATAAGTAACTGAGTATATAGTATATATATATATATATATGATTTATTTAGTGTGGTTAGTGTATCACCGTGTGTAGCATATGAGATATATGTATACATATATGTAATATGATTATGTGATACGCAAGTACATTTGTGATTAGTATATTATATGAATGGATAAAGTATGATTGTGATTGGCACACTCTGTGCATGATATACGAGATATGCGTGTGATAGCTAATACATAAGATAAACTCGATGTTAAACTATAATTTACTGAGAAAAGACTGTATTGAACTCATAGATTCATATATATGTAGAGTGAAAACTTAAGAAAGTTAAAGGAAAACTTACGCTCAGCAGAGATGAACCGTTCTTGGGGATTATAGAGATAATTGCCCTGACCGATATATATTTATAAAATATCATCAGTTTCTTGTCTCTCTCATTCTTCTGGACTTGCCTTGTTACTTGAAAATTTATCTTTAGACTTGCTTTATTACCTGAATTATCATGCTTTATACTGATTATATTTATCATCTCTTGATATTCTTTTCTAACTCCACTCGCTGAGCTGTTGAGCTCACTCCCTCCCAGTTTCATGTTTTTCAGGTCGTGGCGAGGCAAAGGCCCAAATTTCATTTATAGCATTGTATTGAGGATTCCACTATATAAAAGTTGTTGAGGATATGCTATGGCTTCATTATGTTAAAGTCCTAGTTGCATTTGTTCGTATCCTTATTGATGCATATTAGTAGCATGTATTATATTGTAGAATGGAACTGTATCGAGGTAAGTTAGAACTTGATGATTATAGATATCTTGAGCTGAAGTTACATATAACACTGCATTATTCTGTGAATGTCGAGAGGGATACTCTCGATCTTGTGTTGTGTTTACATGAGTAAGCGATGTCAAGCCGAAATATTATTATAACTGCGTGGGTAATTTCTGAGTCTGGATTATGTATTTGGATTTGAAAAGCCATGCAGGCTGATATCGAGATATATTGTATTTGGGACAAGTGACAAAATAGAGAGGAGGTGCTGTCAAAATTTTTAAGGATTTGGAGATGATTATGATAATCTGTCTGCTTAAAAGAATGTTTATGTAAATTGAAAATATTAGAAAATTGGGACCGTTACAATGTGGGCTGACATGCAAAATTGAATTTATTATTAATAACCAACTTTGGCTGTGCTATGTTAACCATGCTAATATGGTGCCAACTACAAATTAATGTCCTACTTTTATTCTAGTAACCATGCCTGGTGTCTAGCCTTATTTCATGTTAACATAATCTCTGAATGTATGCTCTATTTTAGTTATATAGTCTGACATTTTTCCTTGCAGAAAATGTCTGAAAATGAGTACACGTATGACAACGATGCAGCCCCTTCTATGGGTGGTAAGAAGAAGAGAAAAACAGGTGGTAGAAACCAGCGCTGGACAGAGCCAGCAAGTATTTTCCTCCTTGAGTTCATGGCAGGGCTGGTACGTGACGGAGTTAAGGGGGACTTGAACCAAATAGCTGCTAAGGAAATTAAGAAGAAGTTCGATATGGCGGTCTCTGACAAACACGTTTACAATCAACTGCGCACTTGGAAGACCAAGTGGAGTCGGATTTGTACTTTAAAGACTCTTAGCGGTTGTGTTGTGTGGAAGTCAGAGATCCGCACTATTGAGATGCCAGAAGCTGTTTATACAGATTATATAAAGGTAATAAGATAAATGAGTTTCATTTATGCATCTTCATCATATATTTATTTTTACTACCCTCTAATATAAATATCATAATCACTACAGGTTCACCAAAAAGACAAGCCTTATCTCAACCAGCCCATTGAACATTATGAGGAGATGTACATCCTCTTTGGTGGTGACAGGGCCAAAGGAAGGTTTGCACTGGATGATGGACCCTCATTTGCGTGTCCAACGCAGACGGACATTAGAGGGGGTTCTTTCAACACTGCATCCCCACCTGAGGCTAGTCAGTCCACAGACCTCCCAGCGAGCATGTCTGTGTCTCAACGCTCCACAAGTAAAGGCAAGAGGAAGGACGTTGAGCTGGAGATCATGGGATCGTTCGCGGATTCGTTCAAAAAAATTGCACATACCATCTACGATAAGCGGGAAGAAGATAAAAAGGTGATTGCACAATGCTACGAACAGCTGCGTTCAATGGTGGGGACAGATTATCAGTACTACATCTTCAATGAAGATGAGGTATCTGCTGCTTATGATTATTTCGTGAAGAATCCCGACATCGGTGCTGGCTTCCTCAGTAGGAGGACTGACGCGGAGAAGGCAGCGTGGTTATATCGATTCACGAGGAAGAACAACCTTGACTGAGTTCAAAGTCGGGGCTCGTGATCGTCCTTCTTCCCTTGGCCGCTGAAGACTTTTATACCTCCCCCTTATTTGCAGCCCTTCCTAAACATTGATATTATTACTATGTTGGTTTATCGATTGCCGTAGGCAATCAGTACACGTTTATTTTCCTGCTACATTGCTTGATAGTCCGTGGAATTGTCAGACTGTTTTATTTGGGACATCACGCATTTGGATTGTTTATGCTTAAAAGTACTTATTTCCTTTTGCTATGTTTTCTGGCTGACATTATTTGGTTCATGTACGCAGTTAAAAATGTTTCAAAGGCAATGATGATTTGAAGAGGTTGGAGCCTTAACGACAGGATGCAGTGACATGTGGAGTGCGTAATGGATTGCAGCCGTCAAAGTATGGTACACTTGCGGCGTGGCTCCATTCACTCATTCAAAATTGACCAGAGTGGGTGTGGAGGAGAGGTCTGTGATGGCCTCCCCCACTTAAATTAACTCTTCCAAAATCTGAGCCTCTTGCGTTGCCAATTCCGTTACAGCAGTACCAAGAGGAATAAGGGCTTTCGGTTCTCGGAATTGATTGTTGTTGGATGCCAAATGCAAAAACATTTGCAAAGTTATAGCTACTGGAAATTGTTGATGCTCCTGAACAACCGACTGCTGTGGTAATCAAATCCTATTTCTTGCCCACCAACTTCCTTTCTTTTGTGTCTGCTTCTTCCTGGAAAATTGCTTATTGTTTATTGGGTCTTGTTGTGAACAACATTGTTGGTTGCTGATCTAATTTCTTGTCTATAATTGCTGCGCAGATCAGCTGTCAGGTTGGCCGGTATATATGGAAAATTTAGGTCCCTGATGGCCTGCTTGCTCTTACTTGTTGCTATCTGTTTGGTGAGTTGCTAAATGGATGCAAAATGCTTTAGAATTTTCAACTTTAGACTTTTAACTTGTTTTGTTAAACCTGCAATTACCCATACGCTGCTACCTTTTCACAAATTTTATTTCCGTGCCTTGCCGGGTTATTGGGATTGATAGACTTGTGATTTGTTGAAACAAAGGCTATAAAAGCCATGCGACTGTTGCGTCCTCCTTCCCATCTGATCATCTCTTCCCCAATTACAGTGTCTGGGTCCTCATGGAAATTAAAGTTCAAACTTGATTCCTTGTTGTGCTCTTCATTGTTGGTTACTGATCTAATTATCACTTGTCTTTCAGTTATGTTCAGATCTGGGCTTTTGGTTGTCCGCTATAAAAGTACTCATGCTGGAACCAGGCCTGCTTGCTATTCTTTCAACTGTGAATCTATTCATTTGCTAATTCATTGATCTGTTTTATCATGGTTTATTATCCTGGTTCTATTTTATTATCCTGGTTTACCTGAAAAGCATATTCCTATCTTCATGGGCTATGATGATGCACGCGTGGAATTATAATGTGACTTTTGCACGGTAAAATGGGAACCCTTGAATTCAGGTTTGCATATCAAGGTAGGACAACTCGCTGATTGAAACCCCTGTCTTGGAGGCAGGCTGGATGTTAATCATCTTGAGGTTCCACCTCTCTGTTACCTATATCAAGTTGGAAGCCCATTGCGTGCAATCCCAAGATCATACATGCTATTATTATAGCATGTACAGTGTGTTCTGAGCCTAATATCAAAAACATTGACTTATGTAAGTTTACAGAAGCTTCAAATAGAGCAGTGTAATTTGTAACCTCTTGGCGACATGTGTTTCTTCTTTTCTACCTTTGTATTACAGTTATTTGCAGGTAGTTATTGAAAGTGTGGACTTTGCACAAGGTGCTCTTAACATTCCGGCCCTTCAGGTTTTCTCCATTTTATGCTTCCAATGTTTGTACATTTTCTTTGTCCTGCTCCTCAGATACATTTTATGAACTGACATTTGTATTAATGTCTATCTTCACAGAAAGTCAATTTGTTCGAGTCGCCCGGCCTCGAGTGAACAGAGGAAATGTTGACGATGCTTTTGTTGTGTCATGATCATCTAGGACATCATCAGGATGCGAAGATCTGTGTCTCATTTTATTTTCTTGATATATATGTACCAGAGATTGTTTATATTTGATGTCCATGAGGGGAGGGTAAATATATATTGTCTTATTTGTTTATTTTACGAGTTATTGTTTATTTATTGAAGTACAACTGATGTATCATTAACGGACCATTCTGAAGGGTTCATCTTGTATTTGTTTACAACTTCTAATGTATACATGCACATTACAGTACAGATTGTTATTATATTGTTTTGAAATGCTATCGTTTATTTCTTTGTTACAAAAAGCTATCATGTACTTGTGGGGATTGGTTTCCAAGCAATAGCCCTGTATTGGCGTGACGTGGGGATGATTTTCGGTCTGTAGGAGAATATGAAATTCATTATGGCATGTTGAAAAAAGGCTGCAAAGTGTCTTTTGACTTTGAATTTCTCCCATTTAGCGGTATTCGTTTCGTTCATATTAATTGGGAAAATATTAATTCATTGTCCTAATATTATAATTATTCTTTCGTGTTCACATTCCCGATTATATTTTTGACTTATATCAAATTCTTAATTTTTTGCAATAATAATGTTTTATTAGTACTATTAAACTGTAATTAATATTTTATAGATTATTTATGAAATATATTAATTTTTAATCCGGTTAATATTTCCATCTTATATATATGAAATAAAGTAATTGTTTATTAATATTAATGTTAGAAATAAAATATGCAGTTTAATAAACTTTTAAATCAAAGTGTTTATTAGAATTTTATTAAGTATATTATATTTTATTTAATCGTATTTAACATACCATAATCACTGCTACAGTGTTTGTGGTCAACTTTTTCACTTGCATTTTTACATGACCAAACAAACACCGTAAAAAGAGATAGACTTTCCCAATTTCAAATTTCACTTTACCAACCAAACACCGTAAAACGTAATATACTTTTCCAATTACAATTTCACTTTACCAACCAAACACCGTAAAACACAATATACTTTACCATTTTCACATACTTTAACAACCAAACAACGTAAAACACAATATATTTTCCATGCTACAGTACATATTTCCAACTCTCATTTTACAACTTACGACTTGCGAGGTTTTGCAACGAACCAAACACGCCCATTGATGCGGGCATTATAATATATTTTAAAATATACACCAATACTTAACAGAGCAATAACAAGTTTATATCAGGAGAATGGATAAATACTATAAATGCATCAACAGATCAAATGCAGCTGTGAAATCATCGCTGGCCCATTAGAAATTTTAACTTTTTAGTCATGGGTACATCTCTCACGCTCTCATATGTTTGGAAGTTAGGACACTTTAGAAAAAAGGTATTTGACAAGTTTCCATCAAGTACATCTGATACAGGTACAAACATATAGTCCAAGTATTTGTGCAACATAGGATTCAATAATAGATGGAGTTAAGGTGGTTGTGAGACACTTTGATTAAAATGGGAGGATCGCAAGGTTTTAATAAGAAAATAGAAAAGAGAAATTAGGATTTTGAGATAAGAACCAGATAGATTTGAGATTCACACCCCTTACGGTAGTCCAATCTCAAGAACTCTCATAGCTCAAGAAATATAAACTGGAAGATTTTTATTCATTCACTGTCTACTGATAAAAGGAATCTGAGACTTATTTATAGGTTTTACAAAAGGATAGTTATAAGAAATAACTGATGTGATACTAAACACCCACATAAAAGAAATACAACTAGGCAAAATGAAGTAAAACTAAAAAATGACTAAATAAAAGAAGGCATCACGTGATATCCTCACCATTTCTCCTGGCGTGGGAGGAACTCAATCCTGTCGAGTGAGGGCACCCCTCACGAAATACCTCAATCCATGATGGTGGTCGTGGCAACAACACTAGTGCATCACATCAAAACCAAGGTGGTGGAGATGGAACTGGTCTCTGTGACAGATCGACTCTATAAATGGCAGCTTGATCAAGGCACCGGTAGTAGACAGAGGCACATCATACATGATGAAAACTGAACCGACTGCACTTTGCACAATAAGTAGCCTGATCTCCTGTGAAGCTGCCTCTTGTAGACTTATCTGTAAGGGGTCGTACTCATCAGGGGATGTCAATGATAATGAGGTCCTCATAGCTGTCAAAAATGGTACTAGCTTCAAAGTAGTCTCTACTGGAAGATCTACAAGGGTCTCAATAGGCAGCTCTACAACTTTCGTGGGCCGTGAAGAAATCTCTTTTTGCAGTGATACCAACTCTGCAACAACTTATGGCCCTGCCTCTGGCTTATTATTAACTTCTGGCTCTGGTTCTGGATCTTCAACAACCTCTACCGCTTTGCTTTTTAGAACCTTTATCATGTCAGTGAGGATCTCCTTACATTCAGCGACCAGATCACTGAATTGTGGGCTCTCGAGGTATAAAGCATACCGAGTACAAAAAAGATACTGTAAGACTAACCAATCTCGACAGTTGATATGACTGCCTTCCCACCACTAATAAACTTCTCCATCCAACTTCATTTGAACATAGTGACACTTTTGCTTAGGTGTCAAAGAGAAATATCTGAAGAAATATTCAAGTTAATTTTTTCTCACTTTTCATACCCATCCTTTCAACCTTTTTTTATCACTATCAGTATATATGTATTTACCACAAAACTAAAACCTCATGAATAAAATTCAGTGTATAAAGATCAGAGGTTATCCAAGAATCTCAGTAGCTCGAATTGGACTCAAATCGGGCTGAAATGTGGCATGAAACGCTGATTCTCTACTGCAGGGATGGTACTAACATCAAATAAAGACTTGTGAAGGTCGAATCTGCTACCTAACTATTGTGAATTTTTTCAGTAGTTTCGGAACTCGGTCATGAATCCAACGCTTCAGACGAAACTCGAATCAGACTCCGAACGGGCTTGAAACGGGTTCCAAACCAAAATTGTGCAGGTTGATGAAACAGTGTGGCTCAGAAAGCTGCTGACGTTGAACCAATGACGTCAGCGTGGAGCCAGTGACGTCAGCAGCGGCTCGAGGGTCGGCTCGGGTCGGGGCTCGGCTCGGCTTGGAGCTGCAGCTCGGGGTCGGCTCGATGAGCCGATGATGTCAGCAGGCAAGTTGCTGACGTCAGCGGTTGAGCCAGTTCAGCCAGCTTAGCTGGTCGGTCGGGCAGCGAGTGGGTCGGGTTCAGTTGGATCCGACCCAATCTGATCTGATCCCTAACTGATCAAATTTCATAGCCTGATCAAATTTCATAGCCTGATCAGATCTCAATAACATCTATCAACGGCGGCGATGGTGACGGCGGAGGACGACGGCGATGGCGACGACGGAGGTCAGCGTGCTACGGTGAAAATGAGGAGATCTGGAACCGAAGATGATGAGGTGCTGGTGATGGAGATCGGGGGTCATCGACGAAGATGAGAGGGAGAAGATGGTTTGACGGTGATGAGTTTTGAGTGGCTGGAGAAGATGGTCAGGGGAGCTTGGGTTGATGATGGAGATTGATGGTGGAGGTAGGTTGCGAGATGATGAGGGCGATGGTGTCGGAGGTAGTGGTGAGGATGATGATGCAGGTGGAGGCGGCGAGGATGATGGTGTTGTTGTTCGGTGGTGTTGGTGACGGAGGAAGAGAGCGACGACAAAAGAGGGGGATAGTATGGCGGTGCATGGAGGAAGGTGATGAAGAGGCAAGCGACGGTGTCATGCTCCTAGTTCATCTTTTTTATTATCCCCATAGCCATAGGCAATGTATTCATTTCTATCGAACCCATATCCTCAAAGTGTAACATTATGCTTACATTGGCCTGGAGAGTCAGAGACATATTTTGAGATGTCTAAGCCCGGTAATTCTGCAGCAAATATGCTTGCTCATGGACACCGGATGTCTTCAGCAAATTGGAAACATCAGATCAAGTATTTGTGAGAGTTTTACAACATAAAACACAAGTACTCATTATTTGATATTTTGTCCAGGAGACGTCTCAACAGATTTTGGCTAGCCATGTTGATAAAAACATCTTCAAAGATCTGAATTAGCTGTTAAGTGCTGATTTTTTTTAATGTCCCTTGCTTTCCCCTGCTGGTTCAAGAATTGAAAAATGCCTCTAGCAGCTAGATTTTTCTTCTTGGAGATTATATGTGTGTGTGTGGGTAGAGTTACAATACACATAGGTGTAACTAAGTTTAGTTACACACACATTTTTTCACCACACAATTTTTTTTTAAATGCCTTGTGGGGACCACTCACATTAACTTTTGTTTGCATCTCATCAAGCAAATTTTTTGTGTGGTAAAAAGAGGTACATGTAACTTAACTTAGTTACACCTAAGTGTATTGTAACCTTATCATATATATATATATATATATATATATATATATATTATATATATATATATATATATATATATATATATATATATATATATATATATTATATATAGGGGTTACTGTACCTCAACCGACGGCTGAGAGAGTTTCTCAGCCGGCGGTGACGTGGCTGAATATATGCACATATCGGCAGCAGAGTGTAGGCGCCAAAAAATCAAAAAATCCCGCCTAAACAATCGTGAAACAAATTGACAAAAATACCCCTTTTTTACTTCTAAACTGGAATAAAGTCATCAACAAACAAAATTTACCTAAAAAATTTCAGTTGAATATATCTACAGTTATAAAATTCGTAATTATACTACATCGAAAAATATAATAATGTAAAATAAGCAGAAGCATTGAAAAGTAAAAAAAACATGTCATGGTCGCAGACTTAATACAATATAACTTTCAATTTTATATGACGACTGCGACACAAGTCGCAGTCACTAGTCGCAGTTATAGTATAACAAAACTTTTTTATATCACGTCTGCGACCCTAGTCGCATTCTTTTTTGTAAGGTCAGCGACCTAGTGGCATTCCTTATTCGCATAAAGAATACCAGACGAAACATGCTATCGTACAGCAGTGCGACCTCCTTCAGTACTGCGACCAAAGTCGCAATCTACTTCGCATGCCTTATGTAAAAGATTTTTTATATTTTTAAAAAGTAGATTAGCCATGCGACCCTGAGATCAGTTCGCGTATATCACATCTTATAAAAAATACTATATTAATTACATTGAATTAAATGAAGTAATTATATTCTTTCTACCGTGATACAACAACAGTATAGAAAAAAAAGAGATGCACTAATGTTAATATCGAAAAAGGAAAGATGTGCACCATACGTAATCTAAAGATATAGGCAAACAATTCTATAAAAAGTTAATTTGTACTTCACGTATTAAACCTCTGGAAAAAAAGGAACTCTTCGGATTCTCCCGCAATAAATCTTCAATTAAATATTAATTTTTTATCACTTCTTACCATACTCAAACCGTCACCTGTAACAATAATTATTACTATTCATGTTCTTCCACAATATTGACCTTTATATAATGCTTATAACTAATATATTATCTCATACCTAAAAACTATATTTTTGCTCTTCCTTTTCAATTTGATTTCAAAAACTTCCAAAAAAATAATTCATTCTTGAATCATGTCTTCCCCATCTTCTTCCTCTGAACACTTAGATTTCAGCTTCAATCGTTCCCCCACCAGTCCTTTTTCTTCAGGATATTCTAGTTGAAATAGCTCTGATACCAATTGTAAGATCACCTAGAGGGGGGGGGGGGTGAATAGGTGATGGCTAATCTAATGGTCACTTATGAACAAATAATGCGGAATTAAAACTAAGTAGACCAAATTAAACTTCTTTTAATTTAAACACTTATGTATAACACAAGAGTGTTGCCGAATTCCCTTGCGAGGCTTCTGGACAAGCTCCTCTAGATTCCCTTGAATGGGTTGAGGTGCCGCGTTGGCTCTCTTGGTTGAATACTAGTGTTAACAACAATCCCAAGCAAGTATGTATATCAATTATGAGCACAAGGGAATATATCATGCATATATAAGATGAACACAATAAATTGAATGCAAGATATAAATAGAGACAAAGAGAGAGAGAGGGAAGAGTAAGCAATCGCAAACACAAAGGGTTTGTTTCGAGGTTCGAGCACACTTGCTCTACATCCCCGCCTTCGACACACGAAGGATTTCCACTATGCAAGATCCCACCGGATCTCTCCTCGTGCCGTACACCTACAAACCCTCGGACTCCCAAGTCCCGTACACACGCAAGTCCACCGACTCGCCGAGGCCGTACCTCTACCACCAAGAGTTCACAACCGAACTCCAACCACAACGAGCACACTTGCCCGCTTCCTCAAAGTACAAAGAAAATCTCTTTGATGATCACAACACTTGATCACCTAAGAGCACTCTCACTACAACACACCTATAGGAATATCTAGCAATGGATAGCTCAAGTGTGGTGTGAGAAAAAGCAAGGAAAGACTATGGTGAAAAACTCAAAGAATCACTTAACACTCTCTTGATAAAACTCCCTTTTGATTGGAAATATTTGCTCTCAAATATGTGGAGAGAACTTCTGAAATCAGTGGAAAAACTAGCTCAAAGGTCTCCAAAATCTTAACCTCAAAACAGATGACAAGATCCCAATTTATAGGCTGCCAGAAATAGAGCCGTTTGGGGTTCTGTCAGTGCTGTCGGTCGACCGCCGGTCGACCGGCCAACGGTCATTTTTCTGACCGTTGCAGCCACCGGTCGACCGGCTCGGTCGACCGATAACCTGGAATGAACTATCGGTCGACCGGTCCGGTCGACTGATATTTCCAGAGAGCAAAGCTCTCTTGGTCGGTCGACCGACCCGGTCGACCGGCCACTGTGCTGACAACGTGCACAGGGCTGTGCACATCGGTCGACCGGACCGGTCGACCGGTTTGGCCTTGTCAGCCAGTTTCCAGGTCAGAAAACAGGATTTAAAAATCTTTTATAAAATCCTAAAAATACATAGAAATCTACAAAATAGTTTTACCAATATACTTGAAAGAACAAACATGCTTGCACAAATCAAGACATGTTATAGATGTTTTGGTCTATTTTGTAACTTGGAAATATTAGCTCAATAACAAAATGTATTTTTCCAAAAATGTTTTTCCAAAACTTGTTTTTCTTAAATCTTCATCAAATACAAAAACAAGATATTTGAGTTCATTAAAAGCATGGTGTGTATGGATATGATCCACTACACAATTAAGATGTAATATCTAGTTTTTGACAATAAGCACTAAGTATGGTTTTGGTTATAAGATATGCAAACTTGAAATACCAAAATCCAAGATAATATTTTGTCTCAAAGAAAATCTTTGTTCTAAATAAAAATCTTTTCTAAAAAGAAATCTTTTATGAAATCAATTAAATCAAGAGTTCTATCAAGAGTGTGTGTGTGTGATAAACTTGAGCAATCCACCAACTATCTATCCTTTACATTTTTACTAAAACAAAATACCAATACTACCTAGACACAAGTCTTCAACTTCTTGAAGGCTTCTCATCTTCTGACTTGGTCCAAGCTTGATCCAAAAACTTCCTTGGATCACCACATGCAAGCTCCAAATCTTGTTCTTTTATCCTTTGGAGCTATGCACCTACTAAGATCTTGATCATGAATCTGTCACTAATTAAACACAAGATCATTAGTAACTATAACTACATGAGTTGATCATCATCAAAACTAGGGTGAAGGGCCTTTGGGCCAACAATCTCCCCCTTTTTGATGATGACAAAACTCATGGAGTTATATATGCATGGATTAAAGTAAAGCTTCAAAGAAGCTCCCCTTAACTCATGCATACCAAATAAATAATAGATATGTCATAAAAGCACATGACATGTATGCAATGTAGGAGATGCAATCATATAAATCAATCATAAATCAAATCTTTTGCTCCTAATTGCAAGACAACATATATGCATAAAGACAAATCTTACTCCCCCTGAGCAAGGAACCAAATACTTCTCCCCTTAAGTAAGGAATCATGAAATCATGCATATAAAATCACAAATTATTCTCCCCCTTTTTGTCAATCATCAACAAAGGGTTCAAAGAAAAATACATCAAACAAATTTTTCTCCCCCTTTTTGTTAAAACAAAAGAGATCAGGAGGGGTAAATACAAATCAATCAATAAAATTTATATGCGATATAAATTCATGAAGAGGAAGAGCGTTAAGTAGCTTCCCGACACATATACATTACATGAAAGAGGGATGACAAGCCCTAACACATAACGTATAATATGTCATGCATAAGAGGAGATGTGAAGCTCCCCCTACACACGTATATCATGAAAAGAAGAGTTGTCAAGCTCCTCAAATTATAATATACTCAACATGAATCTACATATGGAAGAGATGTTAAGCTCTCTTGCATATAGACAATACAAATCAAAAATTTTGATTTTTCTTTTTATCAAAACAAAATTTTAACTTTTCTTAGTAACAACAAATTTGAGATATCTTAGAAAGAGATCAAATTTTGAATTTTTGATACCAATTTCAAAACACAATGCATAAGCTTATTATGAAATACCAATTTGAAATCTATTAATCTTAGCATCAACAATCTTTGTGCTTTAAAGGAAATACCACTTGTAAAATAAGCACAAATAGATAACATATATGTATGACAAGATAATACCAATAGAAATGATATAATTTGAAGACATTCATACATACAATCAAAATATGGATATACACAACATGAAGTCATATGATACCAATTGCAAATAACCAATGATACCAATTGAAAGTAAGCATAAGTGTATACATCATATAATCTACCATATGAAGAATTCGAACTAGTTAAATGAACTTGTTTTAAGAACTAGTACGAGATCCTTCCATCAAGGAATAAGTTAAAAAGTTTTTCATGAAAGATCAATGAAACACAAGGCACTAAAAACACTCTAATCCATAAAGTCCATTTAATGTTTTCAAGAGATGTGAGTGTACTAATGTTATGTGAAGCATGGCATCATGAAAATTACAATAAAACTCAATATCCTTTAAATTTGAATTATCATAACTTTAAAACCTTGAAAATCATCAAAAAAATTTTTATTAAAAAAAAAATGTTTCATAATATATGTATGTTTTGTCAATACAAGAAGCATACATACATATCTCTAACACAATTGAGTCCATATATATAGATTGCATGAAAGGCAAATGACTCAAGAGGTATCCATGTATATCTTAATGTTTTGACAAAATAACCATATACATGAAATGAAATCACATGATCATAACATAAATCCAATGGGAATACAAGTTAAGAATGTAATGATCATCAACATAAGGCTATACTAGTACATCTAATAGGCACAAATAAGCATTCAACCCCATCATATATAGATTTATGTGGTCCATAAGGTGTACAAGTATAAATCCAAGTGTTGACAAATACTAACATCTAAACTAATATTCAATACAATGAAGCATCAAAAATTTTGAAATCACAAAAGAATTATCCATAAAAATAGGATCTGTGCATCAAATGAAGAATAGATAACTAGTTTAAAGGATTTTTGACAAACTAGTTAAAAATCCTTCATAAATATGAAATCATATGTATTTCATGAATAATACTAAATACACAAAAGTTCAAGCACTCATATTCCATAAGCTCAACATATATATTTCTGAAAGATAGAGTGTTCAAAGGTTATGTAAATAGTATCCATATGAAATAGTCATAGAAGCCCAAATCCAATCATGACTAAAATTTTTATTTAACAACACACAAAAATCATTTTCACTAAAATCACAATTTTCATGGTATATGTATGGTTTATACAAATCTAACAATATGCATACATATCCCAAAAATAAAAGAGTCTATTAAATGTTTGCATGAAGGCAAAGACTCACGGGTATACATGTATATTTATTAGATTTGAATTAAACATGCATATACATGAAGTAAATCACAAAAATTGGCACAACATGTATATATGAGAATTATCAAAACTAGATTATACATATGCATAAAGTGGATACAAGTGAGCATGAAGTTCAATTATTTAAGAGTCAATTGTAATTCACTATGTGTATATGTATACATACAAGTTTGACAAATCTACATCTAAGCATGTAACTACCACATAAAGCACAAATCAAACAAAAATCATGAACATGCTATGAATATGACATAAGTAAATAGCATGAACATAAAAGTAGGAGTTTAGAGGTGTTACCAACTCCAAAGCTCCAAATATGGTGGCCTTTCCCACCAAGATTCCTTGATAGCAATGCATCCCAATGTTTGTCCATCATGTCCATTGCATTGGCTACCAAGGCACCAATCCTCTCACGTTTTGTGAGAGCCTCCACCTATATCAAAATCAAAGGGTGGGGGTTTTGGTACCATGTTTTCTTGGGTCCTTTGGGGTTAGCATTGTTGTAAGGAACCCAAAATTTATTATACTTAGCAAAATATAGATATGGTTTCTTATCAAAACAATATTTTGCTAGATGGCCTTTGCGGCCACAATGTGTACATATGTACACCTTGGCATGATGCTTATGAGTGTGATTGTGATCGTGTTGTGCATCATAAGCATGAGCATGATGTGTATGTGCATGAGCATGTGGAGTTTGTTTCTTGGGAAACATGGACTCCAATCTAGTATTTAAATGCACAAGAGTTCAAAGTTGAACTCAAATTATTCATTTATTTTTCAAATTCTTAATCTCATTAGTGTTAGCATGAAAAGCATGATGAGATGAAGAATCATTTTTCTTTTTCTTTTGAAAAACATTATCTTTTTCTTTTTCAACAAATTTTCTTTTAAAGATTTATTTTCTTCCAAAATACTTTCTTTTTGTTTTTCAACCATAGCAATATTATCCTTCAAAATAGTGTTCCCTTCACAAAGATCATTCAATTTTGAAAATAAGGAAACATTCTCATTTTTCAAATCTTTATTTTCTTTTTCTAAGCATGCAAGTTTATTTCTAAAAGAATCATTTTCTACATGCATGCAATCAATGTTCTTTTTCAAATCTTTATTATTCTTTTCTAAGCATGCAATGTTATCTCTACATGAATCATGTTCATTATGCATGCAAGCAATGTCCTTTTCAAAATTTTATTTTCTTTCTTAATTATGTCATATCTTTCAAGCAATAATTGGCATAAAGAATTTAGCTCATCATATGACATACTAGCATCCTCATCATCGGATTCGGTATTTACCTCAAGGGGGTCATCCCCTTGGACCATGTAGCACTTGTTGGAGGTGTCGCTTCCAACATCCGAATCGCTCCCCGCATAGTATTGTTCATTTTCGCCAAGGGAAATGAGGGTGTTCCATACTACAAAAGCCATATCAATATTAGCAACCCTACATAAATAATCATCATTTAGGGTGCTCTTTAAAGCATGTAGGGCTTTTGTATTAGCCTCAAGATTCTTACCATCTATACAATAAGCATTATTAGTAGTGGCAAGATATACATTATAACCTAGGGCTTTGAGGAATAATGACATCTTAACTTTCCAAATGTGGATGTTAAGAATATCAAAGGTGGGTGGTGACATAAAGTCCATGGTGAGGTGTGTGTGTACAACAAATATTGTGATTAGCCCAAATGTAGGATCTTTAACTCTTAGGTTGTTAGACCCTTATCAAGAGCACTAGCTCTGATACCAATTGAAATAGCTCTGATACCAATTGTAAGATCACCTAGAGGGGGGGTGAATAGGTGATGGCTAATCTAATGGTCACTTATGAACAAATAATGCGGAATTAAAACTAAGTAGACCAAATTAAACTTCTTTTAATTAAACACTTATGTATAACACAAGAGTGTTGCCGAATTCCCCTTGCGAGGCTCTGGACAAGCTCTCTAGATTCCCTTGAATGGGTTGAGGTGCCGCGTTGGCTCTCTTGGTTGAATACTAGTGTTAACAACAATCCCAAGCAAGTATGTATATCAATTATGAGCACAAGGGAATATATCATGCATATATAAGATGAACACAATAAATTGAATGCAAGATATAAAATAGAGACAAAGAGAGAGAGAGGGAAGAGTAAGCAATCGCAAACACAAAGGGTTTGTTTCGAGGTTCGAGCACACTTGCTCTACATCCCCGCCTTCGACACACGAAGGATTTCCACTATGCAAGATCCCACCGGATCTCTCCTCGGTGCCGTACACCTACAAACCCTCGGACTCCCAAGTCCCGTACACACGCAAGTCCACCGACTCGCCGAGGCCGTACCTCTACCACCAAGAGTTCACAACCGAACTCCAACCACAACGAGCACACTTGCCCGCTTCCTCAAAGTACAAAGAAAAATCTCTTTGATGATCACAACACTTGATCACCTAAAGAGCACTCTCACTACAACACACCTATAGGAATATCTAGCAATGGATAGCTCAAGTGTGGTGTGAGAAAAGCAAGGAAAGACTATGGTGAAAAACTCAAAGAA
Source organism: Agave tequilana (assembly GCA_038442645.1). Taxonomy (NCBI): domain Eukaryota; kingdom Viridiplantae; phylum Streptophyta; class Magnoliopsida; order Asparagales; family Asparagaceae; genus Agave; species Agave tequilana. The sequence continues at coordinate 85,951 of JAVJIF010015533.1, forward strand.
TCACTTAACACTCTCTTGATAAAAACTCCCTTTTGATTGGAAATATTTGCTCTCAAATATGTGGAGAGAACTTCTGAAATCAGTTGGAAAAACTAGCTCAAAGGTCTCCAAAATCTTAACCTCAAAACAGATGACAAGATCCCAATTTATAGGCTGCCAGAAATAGAGCCGTTGGGGTTCTGTCAGTGCTGTCGGTCGACCGCCGGTCGACCGGCCAACGGTCATTTTTCTGACCGTTGCAGCCACCGGTCGACCGGCTCGGTCGACCGATAACCTGGAATGAACTATCGGTCGACCGGTCCGGTCGACTGATATTTCCAGAGAGCAAAGCTCTCTTGGTCGGTCGAACGACCCGGTCGACCGGCCACTGTGCTGACAACGTGCACAGGGCTGTGCACATCGGTCGACCGGACCGGTCGACCGGTTTGGCCTGTCAGCCAGTTTCCAGGTCAGAAAACAGGATTTAAAAATCTTTTATAAAATCCTAAAAATACATAGAAATTCTACAAAAATAGTTTTACCAATATACTTGAAAGAACAAACATGCTTGCACAAAATCAAGACATGTTATAGATGTTTGGTCTATTTTTGTAACTTGGAAATATTAGCTCAATAACCAAAATGTATTTTTCAAAACATGTTTTTCCAAAACTTGTTTTTCTAAATCTTCATCAAATACAAAAACAAGATATTTGAGTTCATTTAAAAGCATGGTGTGTATGGATATGATCCACTACACAATTAAGATGTAATATCTAGTTTTTGACAATAAGCACTAAGTATGGTTTTGGTTATAAGATATGCAAACTTGAAATACCAAAATCCAAGATAAATATTTTGTCTCAAAGAAAATCTTTGTTCTAAATAAAAATTCTTTTCTAAAAAAGAAATCTTTTATGAAATCAATTAAATCAAGAGTTCTATCAAGAGTGTGTGTGTGTGATATAACTTGAGCAATCCACCAACTATCTATCCTTTACATTTTTACTAAAACAAAAATACAAATACTATACCTAGACACAAGTCTTCAACTTCTTGAAGTCTTCCTTGAAGGCTTCTCATCTTCTTGACTTGGTCCAAGCTTGATCCAAAAAACTTCCTTGGATCACCACATGCAAGCTCCAAATCTTGTTCTTTTATCCTTTGTTGAGCTATGCACCTACTAAGATCTTGATCATGAATCTGTCACTAATTAAACACAAGATCATTAGTAACTATAACTACATGAGTTGATCATCATCAAAACTAGGGTGAAGGGCCTTTGGGCCAACACTAGTGAATCTGATACCAGTCTGGACTTCACTCCTTTTGACTATCTCACTACATCAAATAATGTAATAACTGATCCTCCTATTCATGAGGATGATGAAGTTTTCATGTGGGTTAGTGAGGAAGACATTATCCCTCTGCCACTTGACGGAGACATACTTGATGAAAGCATGTCCTCTAATGCTGTAGGCTCGCTTTCTCGCAACGGATCGGACGAAGAGCTTGATAGAGACGATCCATTCTGGGAGTTTATCGGGAAAATAAAAAAAACCTCAAAAACAGGAAGATGATGAGGAAATAAGTGATGAACAGGAAGAGCAGAAGAATGAAGATGACGACGATCTGCTTATGATGGTGATAATGACGAGGATTAAGATTTTCTGATCTTCTGATATTCAACCTTATTTTGTCTTTTTTTAAAAGCTTTTAATTCTCATTTTTTGTAAGGTCTCTTTCTCACTATATTAACTTATAAGCTCTTTTAATTACATATGAAACTGCGACTGCTGTTCTTAAACACTGCGACCATAGTCGCAGTCCTACTACGCATGTGATAATGTCTTTTTCTCACTATATTAACTTATAAGCTCTTTTAATGCTCTTTTAATTACATATGAAACTGCGACTGCTGTTCTTAAACACTGCGACCATAGTCGCAGTCCTACTACGCATGCAATAATATCTCTTTCTCACTATATTAACTTATAAGCTCTTTTAATGCTCTTTTAATTACATATGAAACTGCGGCTACTGTTCTTAAACACTGCAGTCCTACTACGCATGCAATAATGTCTCTTTCTCACTATATTAACTTAGTATAAGCTTTTAATGCTCTTTTAATTACATATGAAACTGCGACTGCTATTCTTAAACACTGCGACCATAGTCGCAGTCCTACTACGCATGCAATAATGTCTCTTTCTCACTATATTAACTTATAAGCTCTTTTAATTACATATGAAACTGTGACCGCTGTTCTTAAACACTGCGACCATAGTCGCAGTCCTACTACGCATGCAATAATGTCTCTTTCTCACTATATAACTTATAAGCTCTTTTAATGCTCTTTTAATTACATATGAAACTGCGACTGCTGTTCTTAAACACTGCAGTCCTACTACGCATGCAATAAGTAAAAAAAAAATTCATAGTTTATAGGCGGCTGAGACAACAGTCACGGTGAAGCGCAAAAACATATAAAAACATACGTAAACTGCGATTATACTATCGCTCTCGTTAAGTAATGCGACCATAGTCGCAGTCCATGATCGCATACTATAGGTAAAAATCAATTTAATAGTTCATAGGAGGATCGGACAACAGTCACAAATGAAGAACAAAAAATATAAAAACATACGTAAACTGCGATTATACTATCGCTCTCGTTAAGTACTGCGACCATAGTCGCAGTCCATGATCGCATTATACATTACATGCGAAAAAAGTAAACTGCGACTATATTAAAAATCATTAAATTTCAAATCAGATAAAAAAAATTAAATAAGCATTCAAATTAGTTTCGTGATTTAATAAAAAAATGTTGCCAGTTTGGCCGTAGTTATAAAGATAATTGTCACAAAATTGAATAACGTCAGAAAATATAAAAATATAATAAACTATACATACCGAAAGAGTAGCTTTTCATAAGGGGTATTTAGTAATTTAACTTCTTCCTATAAGCGGGCCGCAAGTTAGTGGGGTGACAAATATTGAGCCACGTCACCGCAGGCTGAGAGAGTTCTCTCAGCCGCAGGCTGATATACATTTTTCTCACACACACACACACCACACACACACACACACACACACACACACACACACATATATATATATAGGTCTTCATGTGAGAAACTTTCTCACACGAAAATCGTGAGAAAACCATATAGGGGCGATCATGTGGATGATGAACCGTTCACTTTAATCTATACACTTTATTTAGGCTGTCAATAAAAAATCATGTGAGTTCAAGTTTTTTTACCCATTCAACAAGTGGTTACAAAACATACGTTATATTCGCCGTAGAATAAAGATGTCACTTGATGCATAGGTAAAAAGACTTGGAATCACATGATTTTTTATTGGTAATCTAATTAGAGTATGTAGATTAAGATGAACGGTTCGGATCATCCATAAAATCTTTTTATATGTTTTCTCAAGAAGCTTATTTTGAGAAAGTTTCTCATTTGAAAATTTTCCTATATATATATATATTATAAAGAGAGAGAGAGAGACTTGTGTAGTTCCGAAAAGATTTGAGCTCGAATCCTTCCCACTCAAATACCAACATCCGACATTCAAATACAAGATCCACTCTATTGAACTTGATATATATTATTTAAAGTAACTAAAATAAAAAATCAAGTGTTTTAAACACTTTTTGCCCTCATCAAGTGGCACAAATGGACGGCTGAAAGTAGTGAGTTAGTTAGTTTCAGTGTTCTAAAAAAAGTTTAAGTGGCCGATTAATTGGTCTGTTTAAATGTTTTCAGCTTGAAACCGAACAGAATTTGAAGAAAGCGGTTGGATTACTCGGGCAGGCGATTAATTCGCTTAAGCGATGATTAAGCGTCTAATCAGTGATTAATTAGCATCCGTTTAAATGTTATTCAATTATTTTCTAAATGGATTCGAATTTCAAACCTATTAAGTTAACTGAACTCAAATCCGTTCCAATAATTGAGGATATAAATTGTCGCGTATTGGAGAATTAAGGCTTGTGAACCCTAAATTTATCCGCATCCTCGATCCTTCTGCGGCGACGACGAAACTCCTGAATCTCATGAAGAAGCTCTCGATGCTCATGGCAACGAGACAACGAAGCTCCTGGAGTCCTAATTTTATTTGAAGCTCCCTAAGCTCACAGCGGCGACGATCCTCCTGGGGAATTAGAGCTCCGGAAGCTCGACGACGAAGAAATTCACAAAGCGCTGATCCTTCCGTGGCGAACTCCCCCTTCGACGACGACCTCCCCTTGCGGTGATCCTCCCATTGCGACCTCTCTCTTTATCGACAAAGACCTCCCCTTTCGATTAGCTCTCTGATCAGTAGCAAAGTGTTGGCGACGACTTCCTCCTGCGTCGACGACAACCTCCCCCTGGTCAGCTCTCTCCCCCCTCGCGTGTACGTATTTTTCCTAGGTTCTTACCAATGATATTTGTTTCTTTTAATAGACTGAGGAGTGCCTCAAGCGTGAGAGTGATAAAGTTGTTCATTACTTGCAGTTACATCTAGCAGTGAACCAAAGTTGTTGGAAGTATGTTACTTTTTGAAAGAAATATATATATTTATTCTTTTAAAAAGTATTTTTTAACTATAGTTGTTTGAGGTGGAGGTATATTTATGTACTTTGAACTGATTGTCATTATTACTTTTAAATTCCTCTTAGTTTTAGCAATTTAATTTTTCAAGTTATGTTTGCTATATCTTTTATGCTTTTTTGAGAGTCTATATAATTATTTTCATGTTTCAAGTATTATACTATTTATATATTAAATAATAATAATATGTGTAATCCGTTTAATCACTATTTAAATTGTTTTAAGCATTATGCGCTCCCGGACCGCACGCGTACTGAAACAGCTTTTTAGAACATTGGTTAGTTTTGTGTCTTTAGACATACAAATTCTCGATCCGGCCATTTGATCATGATCTAAACATTTAAAAACCCCTACAAACCAATTTTTGTTAGGTTTCAAATGTTCTACACCGTTAAATTAACCAACTCACTATTTAAATTGTTTGTTTTTTTTTTCTTGATCATGAGCAAAATGTATTTAAAATACTTGATTTTTGGTTATAAATACTTGAAATAATATAGATCAACTTCAACGGAATGGATCTTGTATTCAGATGATGTATGATTGTATTTGAGTGAGAAGGATTCATGCTCGAATCCTTCCAGAACTGCATAAGTCTCTCTCTCTCTCTCTCTCTCTATATATATATATATATATAATATAATATACACCCATTTTTCATTATTCACTGTGATTTCTTCCATAACCTTTTACTCCTGCCTAATTACTTTAAATTCTCAATGTTCCAACTTATTTGCGCTTCCATTTGCATACCATCTCTTTTCGGAAAATTTGGAAGTCTTTGGAATAAAGCCCTTTCCCTTTTCCCATAATTGTAAAGGGAACCTCTTGAATATAAGGAGGTCAAGAATCTGTGTGGTCTTTCTATCAAAGTCATGGTTGTAAAAAAGACCCTATCCTTAATGTGAATTAAATATTTCATATTCTAAAACTTTTATGATATATTTGGGCTTCTATATCAAAACTCACATAATTATTACTAACTTTTAATGGTAAGAATGAAAAAAAAAAGAACTATATTAATATAAATATTATTCTTAATTGTGATGGTGTACTTAACATAACTTTCACATATTCAACATAAAAAAGATGGTATTGATAGAAGTAATGAGATAAAATTTCACCAATTTTTGTTATGAACTATATGATTTACTAAATTGAATTTAGGTGGGGTGATATATAGGGTAAGAGATTCGGTTCGGTTCGGTCGAGTTCGGTTTTTGAAACACAAAACCGAAACCGAACCGAAGTAGAGCGGTTCGGTTCGGTTCGGGTTCGGGTTTCGATTTTTGGTCGGTTATTTCGATTATAACCGAACTCTGCTCACCCCTAGTGTTTGAATCCAGCTTAAAGCACCTAAGTCGATAGTCAGAAAGGGAAAAGGCAAAAGCTGAAAGTTTAGTATCATATTGGATCGAAGAAACTACAGATAGTTCAATATGGATCTAAGATCTGAATAGGTGGTTTCCATTTTGGCCTTTATTAGTGGAACAGTCATCAAAGTAAATGTCTTCTCCTTTTCTTTTAGTTACATATTTTAATTTTCTGGTGTAGGGTTGCATGTGGAGATTCACAGCTCGTTCATGTCCTAATCATCTCTTAATTAGCCCCAAAGCCATAGACAATATTAAGTTTCATTTGCTAGTGAACCCAGATCGTCAAACCCCAAGATTGTGCCTAGAGATGTCTGTTGAGATATCTGACTCCAATAATTGTTTATCAAAAATGCCTGCTCATAAGGGGTGGCAATTGGGTCGGGTCGGGTCTAATTGGGTCGGGTCTTAAATGGGTCGACCCATAATCGGGTCGGGTCGACCCGACCCATTTATTTATATGGGTCAAAAATCCAAACCCAAACCAGACCCAGTATTATGTGGGTTGACCCGACCCGACCCATTTGACCCATTTAACTAAATGGGTCGGCCGGGTCGGGTCGACCCGTTAGGGGTAAATGTTTTGTAGGAACCTTGTTCTTGCATTCTATAAGTAGATGACAGTGGCATAATGTTGGTTTCAATAAGTAAAAATCATAAAATCATGTATATCAAATGCAACGCTTCTTATTCTCTGAAATAAAGGTGAAAGTATTAGTGGGATTGAGACAAACTCAGGGATTGTTTATGCAATATAATTTGTTATTTATGAGAATGTAGTTAAAATTAAGGGGCTTTAGGTTTTTCATAGAAGATTGTGCAATGTGTATGGTGTATTGGATTTTGATGAAGAAAGGATGGAGAGCTAAATTATGAAGTCCCTGAGCGGAAATGATAAATGATTCCCAAAAAAAAAAATCTGGATCAAAAATATAAAAAGGTAAATGGGTCTTAGCGGGTCTTAGCGGGTTTGGTGGGTTTGGGTCGACCCGACCCATTATTAATCGGGTCTGGTGGGTCGACCCGATTACGACCCAAACCCGTATAGCTCAAACCCATACCCACTTACTCTGGGTCGGGTCGGGTCGGGTCTGGCGGGTCGGGTCTGAATTGCCCCCCCTTCTCATAGAGGTGGCGCTCAACAAATTGAGAAATCTGTTTGTAAGACCTCTAATATTGTTTATAACAAAAAAATTGATATTTTGACATGTGTCAACTTAGCCAGATGTCAGCTAGCTATTGATATATGCATACAAACATCTGAATTAGTGTCCACTCCACCCGACCCCACCCCACCCCACCCCACCCCAACAAAACCCAACCTACCCACCCACACCCTTGTACAGCCACACATACACACAATGCCTTATTCATTGTAATTTTTCCCATGAGCTTTTCCTCCTACCAAAGTACTTTTAAATCCTCCAACAATCCACTTGATGGTAAGCAGGCCTTACCTTCCTATCAAAGCTATGGCTGTAAAAGAGACTATACGCGACTGTAGAAATCCTCAAGTCACCTTGAAGGAGTGGATGCAGGTCAAGAATTGGGTGAATGTGATCTATTGTTTTACCTCTTCTGGTGTTTGATTCTCTCACCTCCGTGTTGGGATTTGAGTCGAACAAATAGTCTGACATCGCTAGACATGGGGATGGTCTTGGGTATATAAGGATTTGGGCAATTCCATCTAGAAGGCTAATTTTTTGGGATGGTGCCCTAAGTCATTCACTCTCAAACTCTATTTGCTTATAGGTCCTCAACTCGTGTTATTTAAAAATTTGCATCTGTTGACATGTTACCCTATTCATATCTTACCCCCTCCTCCAGTGATTTCAAATTTGCAATCCTTACGCACAGTTCATGACAATTGAAGGACATATTCCAGGGGAGATTGTGAATGTCCTATAGCTGCAGTTGTGTAACAAGACCTAGTCCAAAGTGGAGACTATACTTATTGATTTCCAAGGTTGAATCTCTTCTTAAATGGTCTCTTGTCAGATATGAGCTAAAGTTGAGATTGTTGAGGTTGTGTTCTGAATCCGGCTTAAAGCATCCAAGGTCATCGTCAAGTTGACGGCAGAAAGGGAGGAAGATAACAAATCATGAAATCCTAGCCATAATGCGCACATAAATTAACAGGCCTATTAGGAGGGGCAACACGGCTGTTGTCAACCATCCCCCTTCTGCTAACAGAATAACATGATTTTTAGGTTTAATGCCATCCCTTTATTACTTGAAGGTGATCCCCTACCCTTCTTTCAATTCATTAGACAGGATCTGGAGGCCAGTTTTGTTGCCAGACGACCAACTTTCTAGACCTTATCCAGATCGTTTTGTTAGGATTTTACCTTGTTTTTCATGAAAAGATGATGGTCCAAGAAAATCCAATTGAGTTGGAGAAGACGATGGCTTGAAGTAGAAGAAGCAAATCAAGGTGAAGCAGTTTCCTTTTCAGGCGATTGCGAGTTTTCTTTTCATGAGTATGAATATGATTCAATTTCTATTCAATGAAGATTTGTTTCTAAAGATTAAAGGTTTAGAATCCTTCTATATCAAGGAGATCAACTCCTAATAGGATTGATCAAGATTCTTCAATCATTTAATGGCCAAGATCATCTCATAGTCCAAATAGTGGTAGTATTGTAAAATCTTATAAATAAAAAGTTGTAACTTAGGATTTAGGTGAAACAGAAGAGCAGAAAAAAAGTTGTGGTGAAAAATAATGTAAGACTCTAAAAAGCCGAGAAGTCCTTAAAAAGTCAAGAAAGTAAGAAGCAAGGTGAATGTGCATAGAGAGAAAGTATACTCTTGTAATTTAGTCTTAAATTTAAGGGGAAGGTGAATACTCTTGTGTCATCAAAAGGAAGGTTAGATCTCTTTATATCAAGTTTATTAATAAAGCTCTCTCAAGTTCTCTCCTCGTGGACGTAGGTCAAGTTTGGACCGAATCACGTTAAATTGTGTATTCTTCTTCTTATGTCTTTTAATATTCATCTTGTATGCTTGAGGTAATCGATCTTATGGCGTGCTTGAGGTCATCGGTGAGGATCTCGTATCTCCCAACTATTGGTATCATAGTAAGTATGATATCCCGAATTATGCACGCAATAATTGGTATATCAATTTGGTCACAACAAATGGTATCAGAGCTGATGGTATTCGTTCAAGACTCGAGTGCTCTAAATGAAGTAGAAGATGTCGAGTCTATGGAGTTTGGTGGAGGCATCAAGATGAAGAAGACGACAAGAAAATTCAGATTTTTTTAAAGGTAAAGATTGCTGACTTTTGGAGAATATTAATCAAGGTAGAGTCGTCAAGGCTTAATGATGCTCAGATCTGAACACGGTAGACGCAACGACGATGATCGGATCATCGCCAATGGCGGATGGCAAGACGAGCTCGATGAGCTCACGGAGGCATCACACAAGGTATCCCATGGAGGCTCGTTGCGGGAGCAAGTCAAATGAAAAACAGCGGAGGGTAATGAAGACGATTAACAGACGAGATTGATCGGATGGTAGATCGCTCAAATGTAGTCAGATTCAGACGATCAAGGTGTCGAACCTTATGTTTTTCAACATTCTGGATGCAATAATGGGTGCAGATCGAGGAGATTCCAATGTTTGATGCAGGTTCTGTACAGATCGGTTAAAAGAATCGACAGAGATCACGGTCAAAGTTACGACAAACTAGTCGTGACACGGTGAGATTATTGCAGGTATTAGTGGATCTATCAGATTTGAAGATCATCAATAACATGGTAATAGATCTGGCAAGCATCAATACAGTAGTAGATGACAACCCTAATTGATGGAAGGAAGACCATGACAGTGTGTGGCGGGAAGGCCGGTAAGACTATGGCAATTATGTAAAGATGATAAGTTTCAAGGTTTAAATATCGATAGAAGGTGGATTATCATCAAGTGATCAGTGGAAGACCATAGCATGACAAGTCCTTGACAATGTTCGTGTAAAATTGGTAAGACTATGACAAAATTAGAGGCAGATTTCCTCAAAACTGGCAGGGCCGCATGGTTGGGAAGGCGTCACAAAGCGAAATTTGCTGGTAGCGGCGGTGATGCAATGCAAGTTAAGGGAAAGAAACTAGGCCAAGGAGTTTCAATGAAAAGCTTAAAGGGAGCTCACTTCGAGATGGAGCTTCACGGAAAATTGCAACGAGTTTAAGTGTTGCAGGACGACTATAAAAGGGTGCATTTGGGTAAGGTCCGAGATGGCCCAAGGCATGGCGGTGAATCCGCCAAAGGCCTCGGGAAGAGGGGGAAGGTTAAAGGCTTCACGACATGGTTACAATCAAGAAAAGAATTAAGGTAGTAATCCATAATATCAAATTATTTTGCTAAAGGCTTGAAAAACAAGTTAAGTTGGAGATTGTTAGGATTTTGCCTTATTTTTCAAAAGGAAATGATGGTCCATGAAAATCCAATTGAGTTGGAGAAAATGAAGATTTGAAGTAGAAGAAGCAAATCAAGGTGAAGCAGTTTTCTTTTCAGGCGATTGTGAGTTTTTTCAGAAGGAGTATGAATATTATTCAATCCTATTCAATGAAGATTTGTTTCTAAAAATTAAAGGGTTTAGAATTCTTCTAAATCAAAGAGATCAACTCCTAATAGGATTGATCAGATTCTTCAAGTATCTAATAACCGAGATCATCTCATAGTCCAAACAAGAGTTGTATTATAAAATTTTATAAATAAAAGTTTGTAACCTAGGATTTAGGTAGAGCAGAAGAACAGAAGAAAGTTGTGATGAACAATAGTGTAAGGTCCTAAAAAGTTAAGAAAGAGAGGAGCAAGATGAATGCGTATAGAGAGAAGGCATACTCTTGTCATCTAAGCCTAGATTAAGGGAAAGGTGAATACTCTTGAGTCATCAAGATGAGGGTTAGATCTCTTTGTATTAAGCTTATTAATAAAGCTCTCTCAAGTTCGCTCCCCGTAGACGTAGACCAAGTTTGGCCGAACCACGTTAAATTTTGTATTCTTCTTCTTATATCTTTTAATATTCATCTCGTGTGCTTGAGGTAATCGATCTCATGGCGTGCTAGAGGTTGTCGGTGGGAATCTCGTATCTCCCAACTATTGGTATCAAAGTAAGTATGGTATTCCGGATTATGCACGCAATAATTTGTATCGAGCATATCAATTTCATTACAACACGTTTTTCTTGAATATTGGATCATAACTGTTTATACATATGACAGTCATACTGAAGAGAATCAATAGCATTTTTTTAAAAAAAAAGTCATCATCTAAGCCTTTTACTTCAAAGTGAGGCCGAAATAACATTGGTAAAATCTTACAACCAGATTGCTAGCAATCTGATGTCAACCATTAAGAATTACAAATTGAAAGTTTACTTTTCCAAATAAGAATTGACAGAAATGAAATGTTCTTGAACTTTTTTGAGAGGAAAGGATTTCGCATTTAACTTTTCTTTTGTTTCAGGTCCTGCGCAGGAGGAAAGGATTTCAATATTTAGTTGAAGATTTTGTTTCTTTAATACATGTCAACATTGAACTCAACTTATTTTGCCTACTGATCCTATCACCATCAAAGGTGAGAAGCAACAACAAATCCATGTAACTTTTCTTTTTTCTTTCTTTTTCTGCGATTAGACTCGATTTAGAACACCTTATATCACAATATTTGTAAAATATTAATTAACAATTTATGAGGTTAATTACGTTCTTCTATAATTGTTGTTAAATTTATCTTGGCTTATAGGGTCCAGATGTGGCAATTCCACAATGAATCCAATTTTAGAGTTCTGAATTATTATGTTGTTAAGCCCTAATTCAAAAGCTTTTCAATAGTGGAATTTTATTTTCCTCTCAAAAAAAAAAAAAATAGTGGAATTTTATTGGGCTATTGGTTATTAGATTTTAGTATCTTCTTACACGCTCAAGTATTTTTCTAATATCACTCATGCTCTTCAAAACAATATTCAATCACAATTTTGTGCTTTTTAAAACTTTGAATTAACCAATTAGTATGACTCGACAACATATTTCAACAATTTCACATAAATTATGTATTAGTTTGAAATAAATTTTGTATATATTTTAAAAAGTGGGGCAATGAGAGTCAAACACTGAGACACATTTATTAAAATTGCAAAATCATTGTTACAAAATTTTTACAATTTATAGAAGGAATCCTTACCACTAGATGTGCCCACAAACAGAAACTTGAGTGTAAAAAAAGTATAGCACTAGTTGTGTCATTGCTCGATTGCATTTCAGTTCTGATACTATTCTTTAACGCTATTATTTCTGTAATCTTATATATGCTTCTATTTTCCTTTAATGATGCAGATTGATCATCTCTTCAAAACATCAAATCATTTAGAATCTCCGGCAAGAAAAAAACAAGTTTATCGGCTGCGAGACTGATTTGATGCCATGGTCTGACCTTCCCCTAGAGATGATAGACTGATATCAGTGAAGCTCCCCCGAGGTGGATCGAATACGACTAGCTTCAGTGTGCAAGAATTGGAGCTCAACCTGGGTTCCCATTTGCGAAACCAAAACCCTGGGACGAAGTGAGAGTACATGATTACTTGGCTTTACATTTCTCCAAGGATGGATGGTTGGTCGTCTTCATAAGGACGAAGTGAGAGCCATCCGATGAAGAGGAAGTCGAAGTCGAGTCGTCAGGGGGCCAAACGGGACTGCTATCTGGTGGAGTCGACGAAAGGGGAGCTCATGTCCATGTTTGTTCACAATGGTGGGGAGAAGGCTCTGTAGATGGGGACTTCTGTCAATTCTGCTGTGTTTTGGTGTTGAAGAGAGGGTGGATGGTGTCTGGGTGATGCTCCCTTAATTTGTAGTTGGATATAGAAAATACTGTCAATTTTTAGGCTTATTGACAACAAGTAATAGCACATTGAATCAAAAATATATGTGGGTTAATGCTTATATTGTTATAAATTTTTTTTAAAGATTCACAAAGTAAAATGCTGTAGGAGAAAACTGGGGCGTATTGTGATTTATTATTTTTTTGGCAGGTAAGGAGGTGATTGTTTCTGTTTGGTTATTATTTACATATTTCTTGATGTCGTAACAAACTTGTATTTAAAAACTTGAAACTTTATATTTCTAATGAATACAGTGGAGATATTTAACGAACCAAATCGATATTTTATAATCTCAGAAGAACAAATTTTATTCACATTTGACGTGTAAATTCAGTTCACAATAATCATAAATAGAATATTAAAATTTAAATTTAAAAGGGTTTTTTTTTTTCAATATCAACTCTTGAAATATTTGCTAATTTGTATTCACATCCAAACTCTTTATATTCATTTCGACCCCCAAATCTTTTAAAATGCGAAAAAAAAAAATTCCCTCCATTAGTTGTGCAATCTACATGTGAATATCTTGAAATTTCTCCTTTTAGCTTTATATATTATATAATATTATTTTACTCATCAAATTATCCTTCATCTCTTTCCCTCTTTATTTTCTTTCACCAAACTTACTTCTTACCAAACCCAACCCTAATGGTTATTTTCCCTCTTCAACTCTGACATATCTCTTCTTTGCTCCAACTCGACGTTTCTCTTTTCTCCCCCAAACGATAGCCGTAACACCATTTTGATAAATCCTCCAATTATGATGGCGGCTAGGGCTCTGTAAAGGTGAGAAGAGAGTGAGAGTGGGAGAGACGGTTGATAGTGTGAGAGAGCGAGAGTAAATGAGAGAGTGAGAGAGAGGGTTAATAGTGAGAGAGAGAGCAAATGAGAGAGAGAGAGAGAGAGAGAGAGAGAGAGAGAGAGGGATGAAAGCAGGTTTTGATAGGGGGAATATCATTGTTGTTGGGGGTAGAAATATATTTTGACCGTGCCATTATTATAAAACAAACAATAACTAACGTGACCAACCTCGATTTCTCGTAGGTTTTTTTTGTCTCAACTTAAAAGACCTTGGGGTCAAAATGCAAATTATAAAGAATTGGGGTGTGAATAAAAATTAGCAAAGATTTCAGGTGTCGATACGGGGAAAATCCAATTTAAAAATATAAAAAAATCTGTTAATTTTAGAAGTACACTAGAGAGACAAAGTGGTGATCCTACTGGTGGTGACCGACCTCGATTATTCAAGGCGAACCGGTAGGGTAGAGATGTCAACTGGCTCGGGCCGTGTCGGGCCTCGCCCGCCCAAAAGGGCCGCCC
>JAVJIF010015534.1:0-64564 GCA_038442645.1 Agave tequilana
GATTGATTCAAATTCAAAGGTTCTAGAAGCTATCTTATCTGAAAACTAGATATATCAGATAAGATAATCATCTAATTTTAGGAAAAAATAGATTGATTGAAGACCCTATCAGTTTTCGCTGAGGATATATGGATAGAAATAAGATCAACGGATGAGCTGAATCAATCATATTTGGAGATAAGAAAAAAACCAAGTAAATTCGAAGTTTTTAAATCAATTTAGACTCGAATTCAGACTGAATACTTTATAGTATTTTAATCATAACTTTCACTACTAAAACTCAAATCTGGTGATTAAAGATGTTCCAAAAGAAGACTTAAAGGGTTACAATTCTTTTGTTGATCACTCATTTCAAATCTATCGTTTGATAATCATATTCTGCAATCAACACGATAATAGCTGCAGATCAGAATTAAATTTCTACATTAATTTTTGGATAAATCAAATCAAGTTATAGATAAAGGGAGGATTCAATTCAGAAATAGTCATCTCCTTTTATCTTCATATGCTTCCTATCCTTCTGATTTTCTCATATAATACACTCATACCTCGAAGGTAGAAAGGGCACCACTCTAGAGAGAGATTTAGGTTAATTTAGTTTAGGTTTTTTTTTTTCTTCTTCAATTTAATTTAATTTTTTTCTTTATTTTATTTTTAGGTGGGAGAGTTATATGATTAAAAAAGAGAAAAGTTATTGTAGAGTGACACTATAATCTTTTCTTCAAGAAGTTTATATTGAAGGTGACAATTAATGGAGCTTTCCCACTTTTCTTATTGTACTCAATCTGGCCAAGCACTGCTTTCATGTACTTCTTTATACTACTTTGCTTTATATTACTTCACATCTAATCATGATATGTTAATCTACAACAGAAGTTAAATCTTCTTCCTTTATCTATTTTTTGTTTTCTTTCTTAGTTTAATTTAACAATTTTCAATCAACACTTTCTCTTTTAATTCTTTTTCATTGAACTTGTTTTTCTTTCTTTTGAATTAACAAAACCATCTTAAATACTTTTCTTTTATCTCTTTTTATTTCTGATTTTTGTACATACTTTTCTTTATCTTTTTTATTTCTTTTATAAATGAAATAACAACAATATCACCATCTCTTCTTCTACATCTCCTTCTTAACTATTTTTATTTTTTTTTAAACTGAGAAAGAACTCTTAAATCTTTTTTCAGTTAATTAAAAAATTATTATAAAGCTTTCATCGCTGTCCCTCCCTGTAGATCACGACTCGTTAGCCCTAAACTACACAGTAGAATTGAGGATCTAGCACTGTTCTAAAAGTTTATTTTTTTTTTGCAGGTCAGAATCAAGCATAACAACCTCTAACATGACTAGCTAATTTTTCTTCATGGTAGCCTAGCTACTAACCACTAATCATCTAACCCCTTACTTGATAATACACATGAATCTAGTAGCCTCTGTAAGGTCTTGTTCTTGTAAGAGCCATTGATGGCTCATAATGATGGGTTCTAACATCTAACTTGCTAACTTGCTAACTCTTTTATTTTATATTTGCCTCTAACCTGTTTTGATGATCTAATATTTGCATTAGCTTGCTCTTGATACACGTTGAATGTGAAAAATCATCTTATGTGCCATGCTTTGATACATTTCTTGAAGCGAAGGATTAGTGATAGTCAAGGATGTAAGTATACCTAGAGGGGGTGAATAGGTGTATGGCTAATCTAATGTCAAATAATGCGGAATTAAAACTAAAAAGCAACACACTTAGTGTAACCAAAGAGTGTAGCTGAATTCCCGGTGAAGAGCTCTGGAATATCTCCTGTAAACTTCTCTAAATAAGAGTTGAGGTGCTATTTAATGCTCTCTTGGTTGAACACAAGTGAGGCACACAAACAAACCCAAGCATATAAGATATGAACAACATGATGAATGCACAATATAAGAGAGAAAGAGTTTAGAGATAGTGAATCAAACGCAAACACCAAATATGTTTCGAGATTTGAGCCACTGCTCTACGTCCCCGCCTTCACACAGAAGGATTTCCACTAAAACGTCCACACAGGACTTCCCACACAGGGAATCTCCACTGAGAATTTGGGCAAATACAACTAGGAGTATACAACTCCTCTCTTTAACAAATACAACCTCTACACAAGAGGCAAGACACTAAGCCATACAACAATCAACCTCTCAATAGAGGGATAGACACAAAGCCAACACAATCACCTCTCACTAGAGGGACAAGGCTCAAAGCCAAACACCAACCTCAATTACCTCTACACTTAGAGGGATACCAACACAACCTCAACAATCACCTCTACACAAGAGGGATATCAACAAATACAAGGAAGGTTACAACTCTTGGTGGTATCAACAACCACAAACCAATTCTTTCTCACAAAACTAGATCCTAATAGATATGATAGAGATGATTGCTCAAGTGTGAGAATATAAAGAGTTTGGAAATCAAAATCACAAAGAAAAACTCTTGAGAAAACTTCTAAATGGCTATAGAAATAAAGAACAAATACTAATTTTCAAAAGACTCTATTTTTCTTTGAATTTTTTAACCCTTTAAAAACAAATAAAGAT
The DNA here is from genome assembly GCA_038442645.1 of Agave tequilana. Lineage (NCBI taxonomy): Eukaryota > Viridiplantae > Streptophyta > Magnoliopsida > Asparagales > Asparagaceae > Agave > Agave tequilana. The sequence continues at coordinate 2,570 of JAVJIF010015534.1, forward strand.
CAAATCTTTTGGCACAAAAACTCTTTTAAAAACTTGTTGAAAGATAAAAAATTTTGCTCTTGAAATTCTTATCTAAAACAGCTCAAAGAAGTGGGTATTTATAACCCAAAAACAAATCTGCTCGTTGGCAGTAGGAAAGGGCAGTTTTACCCTTGTCGACCGGCGCAACGGTCATTTTTATGACCGTTGTGTCACCAGTCGACCGCCCGATCGACCGGAATTGGATACAGAGAGCAACAGTTCTCTACCGGTCGACCGCCTGATCGACTGGGGTCATTTCTAGAGAGTAGAGCTCTCTAAACGGTCGACTGCCCGATCGACCGACCCACCAGTCCAAGCTGCTATGCACGTCTGTGCACGTCGGTCGACCGGACCGGTCGACCGACTTCTGCAGCGGTCGACCGGCAGAAGCTAAGTCAGAACTATTATAGGGATTAAAAACTTGTCTTTTTGCCTTCTAAAAAATCCTATAAAATACATATAAATTTCACAAAATAAGTTCTTTTAAGATCTTTGAAAAATAAATATGTGTGACTAAAATTCAACACATATCATAAACAATTTGAACCATTTTTATGTTCTTGAAATTTTGCTTTAAACCAAAATCTGTATTTTTCAAAATTTGGATTTTGAAATGGAAAACCATTTTCTTCAAAACTCATGTAAATATAAAATCATGATTTTGAAACAACTTTAAAGCATATTGTATATGGATAGAATCCAATATACATGAAAGATATTATATCTATATTTTTGACATGAAATTCAAAACCGGTTAAACCAAAAACCAAAACCAATAAATTTAAAACTTTGTGTGTGTGAACTTGAGCATATCAACACTATCTAATCTTTGCATAAAATCTAAATAATCTTAAACTAAACAAACCGAGGTCTGTTGGCCCAGAGGCCTTCCACTCTAGTTTTGATGATGATTAACTCATGTAGTTATTTTTACTATAATCTTGTGATGTTTAGTTTCAGATCTCTGACCAAGATATTAGTAGGTGATTAGCTTCAACAAAGATGTTTTGGAGCTTTTTATATGGTGATTCAAGAGCCCGAGCGTCAATGTTCGTACCTAGCACTCGTTGGAGTCAATCTCGTGGATCACAGTTTGGATCGAATCGACTTGAAGACGGAGTTCTACAAGAAGACCTCGGTACATAGTTTAGTTTTTGTTTAGATCCATTTATTAAAGATTAGATAGTGTGATATGCTCAAGTTCACAACACACACGTTTCATGTTTTAGCTTTGGTTTTCGGTTTTTGATTTAACCGATCTTGGTTTTCATGAATAGATTGAATCAATACAGTTTACATGGTTTAAATTATATTAGACATGTTCTATATACATGTATGCTTCAACTACTTATACAAACTTAGTTTGATAGTCTATTTCATGAGTCTAGAGTTTTGGTATTTAAACAAAACGTATTTTTCAGATTTAATGTCAAAAATAATGATATATATCTTTCATGTATATTGGATTATATCCATATACTACATGCCTAAAAGTTGTTTCAATATCATGTTTTTGTATTTGGATGAGTTTTGGACAAAATGAACTTTCAATTCAAAATCCAAGTTTTAGAAAATACAGATTTTGGTTTTCGACAAAATTTCTAAGTCACAAAAATGGTTCAAATTGTTTGAAATATGTGTTAATTTTTTCACATATGTTTGTATATCAAAGTATTATACTAAAACTATTTTTGTGAATTTTTAGAGATTTTATGGGATTTATTTGCTAAATAAAAACCTAGTTTCAAATCCCTTAATCCCCTGCCAGGCCCTGGCGGTCGACCGACCGGTCGACCGGATGTGCACAAAACGTGCACATGGCCATGTCAGTTGGCCGTCGACTAGGGCAACCTGAGAGTGGGTTGCCCCGGTCGACCAGGCGGTCGACCGGCCAGAGAACCGTTGCTCTCTGGTTCAGGGCCCGTCGACCGGGCGGTTGACCGGAAGGCTCAACGGTCAAAAATTTGACCGTTGGCTGGTCGACGGCCGGTCGACCGGAAGGCCAATTCTGGCCTAGTCAGCTGCCAACGGGCAGATTCCAAGTGGGGGCTATTTATACCCCATTTGAAGTGGGTTTTGGTAACTTTTTTCAAAAGCAAAATTTCTCCTATTCTCTAGTGTTTTAAAAGCAAGTTTTCAAAAGAGTTTATTAGTTTTTAAAGATTATTCTTTATTTGTTTTCAAGAGTTGGAAAAATCAAAGAAAAATATAGATTTAGGATATTTGCCTTGTTCTTCATTTCTATCAAATACTAAATTGTTTTCCCAAGTATTTTTCCTTCTGATTTGTTTTCCAACATCTTGATTTCTCACACTTAAGCCATATCATTCTATCCTATCTATTAGGATCTTTATTTTTATGGGAAAAGAATTGGTTTGTGGTCTTTTGATCACCAAGTTGTAAACCCTCCTACTTTGTGTTATCCCTCTTGTGTAGAGGTTGATTTTAGAGTGGTGGCTTTATGCCCTATCCCTCTAGTGAGAGGTTGATTGGTTGTTGGCTTTGTGTCCATCCCTTATTTGTGGGGTTGATTGAGTTTTGTGGTAGCTTTGTCCCTAGCCTCTAAGTGTAGATGTGTTTTAGTTGAGAGAGTTGTGTACTCCATATTGTAATTGCCCCAAATCCTCAGTGGAGGTTCCCTGTGTGGGAGTCCTGTGTGGACAAGTTAGTGGATTGGAAATCCTTCTGTGTGAAGGCGGGGACGTAGAGCTGTGTGCTCGAACCTTGAAACATATTCGTGTGTTTGCGTTTGATCCATTGACTCTAACTCTCTCTCTATTACTTTGAGCATTGCATCATATTGCCATATCATATATATGCTTGTGTTGTTTGTGTGTGCCTCACTTGTGTTTAACCATGAGAGCTTCATATAGTGCCTCAACTCTTATTCAGAGGAATCAAGAGGAGTTAGTCCAGAGCCCTTCACCGGAAATTCGGCTACACTCGTTGGTTGCATTAAGTGTTGTTGCTATTAAGTTTTTAATTTCCGTATTTAGTTCATTAGATTAGCCGTACACCTATTCACCCCCTTCTAGGTGTACTTTCAATTGGTATCAGAGCCTACGCTCCTAATATTTGGTTTAACCACCTAGAAGTGTGATCTTGGTTTTGCTAATCTATCACTTGCATTTGCACACTTATATTGTTTACACACACTCTTAGATTGCTTGACACCTCCTATGTTTGATGTCTCCAATATTAACATGTGAAAATTTAGGATGTCCATGTACCTAAAACCCTAAGCTTGCATGTTTTCCTTGCCGCTACCAAGAAATCCTATCTTGATAATAGCAAGCATATAGAGGCCAATGCACAAGCCCTTGAGGCACTTAGAAGCACGCTTAATAAAGAATATATGTGCTTTGTTTCTAACTGTGATTCCGCTTTTGCAGTGTAGAACATGTTGACCTCCTCCAAGCTTCAATTGCCAATCCAAACGGAGGATGAATCTAGTGGAGACGAATCCGAACAATGATGCTATATGGTCCAAGGGAATGACTCCCTTGAGGTACATTTGGATACTCAACTAGATAATCCTAGCTCTTCATTTGATGATCTTGATAGTATGGATGCCGATGCATTAAATGAAGAGTTATCTATTGTTTGTGAAAACCTCCTTGAAAAATATAAAATTTTGAAAAAGAAAACTTGTAAATTAAATAAAGAAAAAGAGGATTTGTTTTCAAAACTTGAGTTGGTTTTGCAAGAGAAGGCTGAGATTTCTAATGAAAGGGATTCATTAAAGTCTAAGCTTGATCTTGCCCTAAATGAAAACAAGATTTGAAAAATAAAAATGATTGCAATGAAGTTTTGAAGAAAAATGAGTCTTTAACTTCAAAACTTGATTTTGTTTTAAAAGAGAATGATTCTTTGAAAATAAAGATTGCTTCAATTTCAAAGGATTTGGATGTGTTTACAAGAAAAATACTATTTGCAAAATGATATTGATTCTCATGTTTGCCATGCTAGTGTAGCTTCACCTATCTCACCTATTGCATGTACCTCTTTTTAATATATGTTTGTTAAAGAAGAGTGTGGATTGTTTGGGCTCCACTTTGAGCCATTGTGCCATGAACCATACACGTTTGGAATCTATGTTTCGAAAGAAACAAGTTCCTTCTTTGCATGCACACAAACCACGGCATACACATGCTTCGCACGTTCATGTACACAACACAATGTATTCTCATGTGTACACTTGTACACATTGTGGACGTAGGGCCACCTTGCTAAATTTTGCTATGATAAGATACATGATATAAATTTAGCAACTAAATTTGTTTGGGTTAGAAAAGGAGCTAACCCCCATGGACCCAAAAGAGTTTGGGTACCGAAGACCACCCCTATTATATTTGATGTAGGTGTGGGCTCTCGCATGACGTGAGAACGGTGGTACCTTGAGGTGGATGCGTTCCGAGTTTAAAGAGGACTATTTGGATGCATCACTTTCAAGGGGAGTTTGGTGGGAGGACCACCTTGTTTTGGAGACATGGAGAGTTGCCCTCATGGTTTTGGTAACGATCTCTTACTCCTCATTATGTTACATATTTTTCATATTGTTGATCTCTAGCATGTCATGTTTTAATGTTCATTATGTCATATGCCATGTTTATTAGTCCTATGACATACATGATTAGTATTTGAGACACTCATGTTTAATATGGATTTAGATCTTTGTGTTCTCACATTTATTTTAACTAATGTGTATGTCCTAGATCTATGCATGTGCATTTGTCATAATGTTCATATAAGTTTTTGTTTTGATTTTTATGCTTCATGTTTTGACTACATGTTTGGATGTTAGTTTTCATTAAAACTAGATATATACTTGTACATATAGTGAGCCACAAATAGACTATTATATGTTTGTGCTTGAAAGCTCATTTGTACTTATTGGATGTACTAGTATAGTCTAGTTTTGATGATTCATGCATTTGACTTGTATTCCCATTTTGTACATGTTTATATGTTTAGCTTCATGTATATGTCTATTGTGTCTAAACTATTAGCTATACATATACATCCTTGAGCAACTTGCCTTCATGCATATACTTTTGTGGACTCGTTATGTTTTGGATATGTATGTATACTTTAGTTTGTACATGACATACATATACCTTGAAGAATTCTAGTTTTGATGACTTTCATGTTTCAAGGAATTTCTTATTGAGCTCGATTGCCTAGTTTCATGATAATGTGTTTCACATAAATCTTGTACACTCACTTTACTTAATGTTTTCTCATGATTTTATTTTCATGAGTACAATTTATGCTTTATGGTTTTTGAGTGTTAATGATCATGTGATTTACATATTTTTCATGAGATATATTTTTGTTTTATTTCTTACTTGAAGGATTTCGTACTAGTTTATAAATTTTTCATATAACTAGTTCGTATTCTTCATTATGGTAGAGTTTTATCAAACATACTATATTTTCAAACCTATTTTTGAAACCCCTACCCATTTAAGGGCGGTTGGTTAAGAGACCATGCCTTGTATGCTCTTTATTGAAAATCTTTTTAAACATGTGCATGAAATGGGTGGCAGGAAGTATGAGTTATACACTTGATCATATTGTGTTTTCAATTAGTATCATTGGATCATTTCAATTGGTATCAATATTGACATTTTTTTTGTATACTCATATATATGTTTTTTTTATATATGTATGCTTACTCTTCAAATAGTATCAATTTCGATTGGTATTCATTTTTCCATACATATATATATGTTTTATTCGTGCTTACTACATATCTATATCTTTGAGCATAAATTTTAGCTATGCTAAGCTTGATTACTTCAATACATATCATATTTCAATTGATTAGTTTTCAATTGGTATCCTAATACAAGCTTATGCATCATTTTATTTGGTATTTCATAAAGGGGGAGAAAATTCGTATTTCATCTTTCAATTGGTATTTTGTTTACCTTTGGTATTCTACTCCCACACTTTATGATGAAGAATAATTAAAAATTAATATTGATTTTAATTTGATATCATATGCTCAAAATGAAAAATACTTTCAATTGGTAAATGAAAAATATCTTACAATTGGTAATAAAGTTTTGCTTTCAATTGGTATCTAATATGTTTCCATTTTGGTATCAAAATTTTGATTGGTTTCTTAAGTTTTGTTTTCAATACCTCATTTACTTTCAATTGGCATTTCTCAAGATTTTTGTTGGTTTACCTATGTGTTTACTTACTTTTGGTATCATGATGCACTTCATTGATATATTTGTTAATTGGTATCATGTTTGTTTTATTGTTTTTTTTGATCCCTTTGTTGATGATTGACAAAAGGGGGAGAAGTATTTGAGCTTATATGCATTTTTTATATGCATGTTTTTATATTGGTATCAAGAGATTTTGTTTGTTTTATGTTTTGTTGATATTGGTATCTAGAGCATAATTACTAGTATCTAGAAACATAGTTTGTTTTTTTTATTGATATCAAGAGCATTATTTAAAGAACATGTTTATGAGAAGAAGAAATAATTTATTTTGGTATCAAGAGCTTGTTTTATGTATGATGGATGCATTTCATGTTTGGTATCAAGAGCATGTTTTTTATTTGGTATAAAAAGCATGTTCATTTCATTATTTTATGCATGTCTATGCATATTCATGTTTAATATTCACTGTACATATTTATTGTTTATTGCTATGCATGAGTTAAGGGGGAGCTTCTTTGAAGCTTAACTTTAATCCATGCATATGTAACTCCATGAGTTTTGTCATCATCAAAAAGGGGAGATTGTTTGCCCAGAGGCCTTCCACTCTAGTTTTGATGATGATTAACTCATGTAGTTATGTTTACTAATAATCTTGTGATGTTTAGTTTCAGATCTCTAACCAAGATATTAGTAGGTGATTAGCTTCAACAAAGATATTTTGGAGCTTTTCACATGGTGATTCAAGAGCCCGAGCGTCAATGTTCATACCTAGCACTCGTTGGAGTCAGCTCGGTGGATCACAGTTTGGATCGAGTCGACTTGAAGACGGAGTTCTACAAGAAGACCTCGGTACATAGTTTAGTTTTTGTTTAGATCCATTTATTAAAGATTAAATAGTGTAATATGCTCAAGTTCACAGCACACACACGTTTCATGTTTTAGCTTTGGTTTTCGGTTTTTGGTTTAACCGATCTTGGTTTTCATGAATAGATTGAATCAATATAAGTTTACATGGTTTAATGTATATTAGATATGTTCTATATGCTTCAACTACTTATACAAACTTAGTTTGATAGCCTATTTCATGAGTTTAGAGTTTTGGTATTTAAACAAAACTTATTTTTCGGATTTAATGTCAAAACAATGATATATTTATCTTTCATGCATATTGGATTATATCCATATACTACATGCCTAAAAATTATTTCAATATCATGTTTTTGTATTTGGATAAGTTTTGGACAAAACGAATTTTCAATTCAAAAATCCAAGTTTTGAAAAATACAGATTTTGATTTTCGGCAAATTTCTAAGTCACAAAAATGGTTCAAATTGTTTGAAAATATGTGTTGAATTTTTTCACACATATTTGTATATCAAAGTATTATACTAAAACTATTTTTTTGAATTTTTAGAGATTTTATGGGATTTATTTGGTAAATAAAACCTAATGTCAAATCCCTTAAATCCCCTGCCAGGCCCTGGCGGTCGACCGACCGGTCAACCGGACCAGGAGCCGGTCGACTGGACCGGTCGACCGGATGTGCACAAAATGTGCACATGGCCATATCAGTTGGCCGGTCGACCGACTGAAGGCAACCCACTCTCAGGTTGCCCCGTCGACCGGGCGTCGACCAGCCGAGAGCCGTTGCTTTCTGGTTCAGGGCCCGGTCGACCGGGTGGTCGACCGGAAGGCTCAACGTTCAAAAATTTGACCGTTGGCCGGTCGACTGGCCGGTCGACCGGAAGGCCAATTCTGTCCTAGTCAGCTGCTAACGGGCAGATTCCAAGTGGGGGCTATTTATACGACATATGAAGTGAGTTTTGGTATGTTTTTTCAAGAGCAAAATTTCTCCTATTCTCTAGAGTTTAAAAGCAAGTTTTCAAAAGAGTTTATTGGTTTTTAAAGATCATTCTTTATTTGTTTTCAAGAGTTAGAAAATCAAAGAAAATATAGATTTGGGATATTTGCCTTGTTCTTCATTTCTATCAAATACTAAATTGTTTTCCCAAGTATTTTTCCTTGTGATTTGTTTTCTAACATCTTGATTTCTCACACTTGAGCCATATCATTCTATCCTATCTATTAGGATCTTTATTTTTGTGGGAAAAGAATTGGTTTATGGTCTTTGTTGGCCCGGAGGCCTTCCTCTCTAGTTTTGATGATGATTAACTCATGTAGTTATGTTTACTAATAATCTTGTGATTTTTAGTTTCATATCATTAAACAAGATATTAGTTGGTGATTGCTTCAAAAGAGGAGTTTGGAAGCTTTCACTTGGTGATTCCAATGCCCGAGCATCAAGATCATACCTTTGCACTCGGTGGATCATGTTTGGGATCGAGTCGGCTTGAAGATGAAGATCATCAAGAAGATTTAGGTATCCTAGTTTTAGTTAGTGTGTTTAGATCCATTTGTAAAGCTTAGTATAGTTGATATGCTCAAGTGCACAATACACACACGTTTTATGTATGGATATGATTTTTTTTCGGTTTTTAGCTTAACCGATATTTGTTTTCATGAATAGTTGACCAAAACAAGTTTAATTGGTTTATGTATAGTAGATTCATTCTATACATGCATGCTTAACTTCTTAAACAAACTTATTTTGACTTTCCTATTCATGTGTTGAAAAATCAAAGTTTGATAAAATACAAGTTTCGGTTTTTGGTAAAAATATTAAACACAAAAATGGTTTCATATGCTTGATATTTGAGTTGAAATGTTTATCATATGTTTATGTATCAATGCAAAATGTTAAAACTATTTTTGGGTATTTTTACAAAGACTTAAAAGATTTTTAGAAGTATTTTTAACCCCAATTTCTGACCTAGGACAGTGGCTGACAGGCCGGTCGGCCGACCGCACGGTCGACCGAACCAAGGGCCGGTCGACCCAGCGGTCGACCGACGTGCACAGCCTTGTGCACGTCTGGCAGCACAGTGGGCCGGCCGACCGAGCGGTCGACCGGACCAGAGAGCTCTGCTCTCTGTATCTGGGCGGTCGGCCGGACGGTCGACCGGATTGCCCAACGGTCATATTTCTGACCGTTGGCGGTAGGCCGGCCGGCCGACCGCTAGCCTGTCAGGCTGCCAGATCAGCCTAACGGCTAGTTTCTGTTTTGGCCTATATAAACCCCATCTCTTGGGGGTTTTAACCAAGAGTTTTAGAGCAAAAATTTTCAGATTTTATCTACTGTTTTAAACAAGTTTTCAAAAGAGTATTGTGCCAAAAGGATTCATCTTATTTGTTTTAGGTTTTTGGAAAAATCAAAGGAAATAGAATTTTGGGAGATTTGTGTTTGTCTTCATTTCCATTATCTTCCAGAGTTTTTCCCAAGATTATTTCTTTGAGTTTTTGTTTTCCAAAACACCTAGTTTTTCCACACTTGAGCTATCACCTATCTTATTCTATTAGGATCATTTGTTTGTGGGAAAAAGGAGAGGTTTGTGGTTGAGATATACCACTTGTTATAAAAACCCTCATTTGTTGTTTGCTCCCTCTTTGGTAGAGGTTGAGGCTTGTGGTTTGCTCCCTCTAGTGAGAGGTGGAGCTTGGTGGTTTGTATCCCTCTTCGGTAGAGGTGATTGTGGTTGTATTGGTTACGGGCCTACCCCTCGGTTGTGAGGCGGTGTTTGAGAGAGGAGTTCGGTACTCCTATTGTTGTAACAAATCCTCCTCGGTGGAGGTTCCCTCGGTGGGAGATAGTGAATTGGAAATTCTTCACGGTGGTGAAGGCGGGATGTAGTGCTAGGGCTCGAACCTCGAAACATATCTTTGTGTTTGCGTTTGATCCATTGTCTCTCTAACTCTCTCTCTTTTAATTGTGCAAAGCATCATTCATATCATTCATATCTATTTGCTTGTGTTGTCCTTGCATTGATTCATATTGCTTATTCATTATATGCTTGGCTTGCTTGTGTGTGTGCCTCACTTATACTTAACCACAAGAGCTTCATATAGCACCTCAACCCATATTTAGGGAATCAAGAGGAGTTAGTCCAGAGCCCTTCACGGGAATTCGGCTACACTTGTTGGTTGTATTAAGTGTATTTGCAATATTTATTTAAGCTTCCGCATTTAGCACATTTAGTTTCTAGATTAGCATTAACACCTATTCACCCCCCTCTAGGTGTTTTTCAATTGGTATCAGAGCCTACGCTCCTGATACTTTAGGCTTAACATCCTAGGAGTGAGATCCTTATTTGCTAATCTACCATTTGCATTTGCACATTTGCTTGTTTGCACACATATAGTTTGGACCCATGGACTTCATGACCCCACCTATGTTTGACCCTTCCAACATTCTTGTTTGGAAGACTAGGATGTCCATCTATTTACAACCCTAGGATATAAGGTTCACCTTGCCATTACCAAGGAATCCTACCTTAGTGATAGCAAGCATGTAGGGGCCAATGCACAAGCCCTTGAGGCCATTAGAAGCACATTAAATAAAGAATATCTTATGCTTGCTTCTAACTTTGATTCCGCATTTGCAGTATGGAATATGTTGACAACCACCACCACCTCCAAGCTTCAATTGCCAATCCAACAAGAAGAGGAATCTAGTGGAGAATCCGAGCCACAACAATACCATATGATCCAAGGGAATGACTCCCTTGAGGTACAATCAGAAACTCAACTAGATAGTTTTGATTCTAGTTCTTCATGTGATGATCATATTGATGCCCATGCTTTGAATGAAGAACTTTCAATAGTTTGTGAAAAATTAATTGAAAAATATAAGGTTTTGAAAAGAAAAGTTTAGGAATTGAAAAAGAAAATAAAGTTTGCATTCTAGACTTAACATGGTTTTACAAGAAAAGGAGGAGATTTCTAATGAGAGGGATTCATTAAAATCTCAACTTAATCTTGCATTAAAAGAAAATAAAATTTTAAAATCTAAAAATAATTGTGATGATGTGTTAAATAAAAATGAGTTTTTATCTTCAAAAGTAGATTTTATTTTAAAAGATAATGATTCTTTAAAAAGAGAAATTGATTTTATTTCAAAAGAGTTAGAAATTTGTTTGAATAAAAATAAATTTTTGAAAAATAAGATTGATGCACATGTTTGCCATGATAGGGTGGTATCACACACTTCACTTATTGCATGTGCCACCTCTTCTTTAATTGAAAAAGATATATCCATGCTTAAGAAGAGTATAAATTGTTTGGGCTCCACTTTGAGCCAATGTGTTGTGGGCCATACACGTTTAGAATCTTTGTTTCGAAAGAAACAAGTTCCATCTATTATTCATGCACACCCATCACGGCATACACATGTTCCTCACTGACACCATCACACTATGTATGCTCATGTGTACACTTGTACACATTGTGGACGTAAGGGCCACCTTGCTAATTTTGCTTTGATAGATTACATGATGTAAATTTAGCAAATAATTTGTTTAGGTTAGAAATGGTACTAACCCCCATGGACCCAAAAAGTTGTGGGTACCAAAGACCACCCCTATTGTTTATAATGTAGGTGTGGGATCGCACATGACGTGAGAGTAGCGGTACCTTGGAGTGGATGCGTTCCGAGCTTCATGGAAATCATTTTGATGCATCACTTTCAAGGAAGGTTTGGTGGGAAGACCACCTTGGTTTGGAGAACTTGTAACGCCCCGATTCCACGGATACGGGGACGTCACTGCAACGTATATACGTAGGTCAGAAAGTGCCCCCACGTATATACGCTAAGCATAAAGTACAAGCAAGGAATCAGAGTACAACACAAAGCGTGGTATACATACACATGCCAACATAAAAGGTACATATACAAGTCATCACAGTGTATGATAAACATTACATATTACATATGTCTTTTATCACAACCAAGTCCAAAAGTAAAATATACAATAAGATACCAAAAGGCTCACGAGTAGGATGAAGATCCCGTGAGTCAAAAGAGGAGTCTGGCACGAAGGAAGTAGAGCTAGTCTGCCTGCTCACTAAAGAAAGCTCGATCTACTGTGGACAGCTCCACTTCGATCCAAGCTTCAACCTGAACATACAAATCCAAGGGAGTCAGGACCTCCCAACAATGAACAGGCTATGTGCCAAGTGGCAAAGAGATAAGAATAGGGGTTAGAACACAAGAGTGGCATACAAGAACAGATATAACATAGTCATGAAACAGGAAATGCAAGGTAAAGCTGATTACAGGCAAAAGTGATTGTATATGCTTAAGTCACGGTCCCATGAGACTAATACCTCGAGGGGATAATCCAAACAAGGAAACCCTCATATATATACCCTTGTCTCATGCCACAGAAATCCAAGCATATAGAATCAGAGTTGCAAATCATATGACAGTCAAAACGGGAATATATAACAAGAATGATAAGAATCGTAACAAACATCAAAACAGGAATCATCACTGGAATCATGACGTAACGAGTAGACTAGGAGTCATAACATAACAAGTCTCTATTATTATTATTATTACTCGTCTGACCCATATATCTAGGTATGTGCCCGGGTGTACATCCCATCACACATACATCCATATATAAGCTATCTGAGGTTTGTTAACGGAAGTAGATGGAGAACTGATAGAACTTCTTATAGTGGTTTTCATACACCTGGAACCGGCTTTGGAGGCCCAAAGTCCCCCTAACAGTAATATCATAACACTTACCGCCAGTATATATATATACATATATATATATACTTTTATATCCCATCACTATAAGCAAGGTATCATTCCGGCATCCATCACTTCCTCCCATACCCATACAAGTTGTAACTTATTAAGATTGTCAGGTTACGGGAATAAACAGTCATAACAGAAATAGCCCAACAGATTCAAGAGGTGGCCCCCACAGATTCAAGAGGTGGCCCCCACCGTGTGGTGTGGCACTTTGTTCAATGTGGCACTTTGCTCTGTGGGAATGGATTCTAGAGGTGGCCCCCACCGAGTATGGTGTGGCACTTAGTTCCATAACAATAACAACAATAGGACAGGGTTCCCGTAAACATAATAATCATAAAGTCAAGTATGTCATGCTGGGTGTGAAGTGATAGCATGACTAGTGGTGATATTGCAAACAACCAAACATAGTAAGAGGTCGATATAGTCCGGGTCAGTCATGTTATAACAATAGGGTTTTGCCAAGTAGTGGCATGCCAGGTGGTCAGGTGATAACACATTGGAGGTCAGGAGATATACATGTGTTAAAGGAAAACATAGAAGCAAACAGGGTTTAACGACCTCGAAGGGTCTGCCACGCATGGTATAAAATAAAGAAGCAATAATATCACGGCAAGGTACAAGTATAAGAATGAAACAAGCAGTTGCACGGCAATACATAACCTGGAAATATGAAGTGACAAGTGATGATATACACCAATTAATAGATCATAAAGTACAAGCCATGAAGTATAAGCAGGAATAATATATAGTACATGTATCAAGGGTGAGATACATAGTTAAGAAGGAAATCACAATACCAGACAGCCATACGTTAGTCGACTAGGTTGGAATAGTAGTCGACTAATAGAAGGGTTAGTCGACTAGGAAAATAGGGTGGTCGACTAATAATGTGTTCCAGAGAGTTTGGGTTTCTGTTTCAGGAAGAGTTAGTCGACTAGGTAAAAAGGGTAGTCGACTAACAGAGGACTACAAGTCGACTAATGGATACTTAAGTCGACTAAGTTTGAGATACAGAGAGTTGAGTTTATTTCAGGAGTCGACTAGGGGAATTCTAGTAGTCGACTAGGGATATCTAGTCGACTGGTAATAGGGACTAGTCGACTAAAACTGTGAAGTCAGAAAAGGTTACGTTTCAGCTAAGGGTTTCTAGTCGACTAGGTCCTAGGTCAAGTCGACTAATCCTGGTCGAACACAGTGTACAGAACTGAATATGGTGGTTATGCTTGATAGTCTAAAAATGTGATTTTGAAGATGTAAATGTACAAGAATTGTAAATACAGGTATACTAGGAATTTGAGGAGTCTTGGTGAGTAAGAATACTCACTTGGATTGGTTATGTGAAGCTTGATCCAAGGTGATAAATCCGACGAAGAGAGAGATGATCCCCAATCCAAAGGAAGTAGCTTGATTGAGGTTGAAGATGAAGATCTTGTTGATGCTTGAGGCGGAGATGATGACCTAGATGATGCCCTTGAGGTTGGTGGTGGTGGAGTTGAAGAAGATGGTGGGGATTAGGGTTCTTGGTGAAGGTTAGATGGTGAAGAGAGTGAAAAAAAGGAAGTAGAAATGTAAAGGGAAGTTTAAATAGGGATTTGATTTTGTGAAGGAGGTGTAAATTATGTAGATGAGAGGGGGCTTTGTGCAAATGAGGGAGTGAGGTGAGTGTCCCTCTCTTGGCCACTTGGCCGGCCATGGGAGAGAGAGAGAGATGCATTAAATGGTGGAGGTAGGTGGGAGTTGTGTGGAGAGGAAAAATAGGAATTTTGGTAATTTGGGAAAATTGGAAAAGTGTGTGGCTTGGGAAGGAAGGAAAGAAATAAAGGAAAGGAAAAAGGAAGAGGAATTATAAAGGAGAAGATATTTTTCTCTTGAACTCAAATGAAATTGTTGAAAATACAGATACCCGGGTCCAAGTCAAGAATACGGAAAACAATTCGGAAAAATACCGGAATCGCCCGAAATTCAAGTATCTCGGAACGACTCGCAAATTTACCCAAAATCAATAATAATATATGAAGACTCATAGTGAAATCCTTTTTAAGAAATACTTTATATTTTTAAAACTAAAAATCCCGGAATCAGTTACCTACCGACTCCGATGGAATTTTCATAAAATTATAAAATTCTTAGAAAAAGTATTTAAGTAGGAAATGTAATTCTAAAAGATAAAGTCTAAAAGACCATCATGAAATTCCAAATAGTTTGAGAATTAAAAATCCGGGAATCGGTCAGCGGCACTGGCCGACACCGGTTTTGAAGATTTTCAACTTAATCACAGAAAATTCCAGAAAATCATAGAAAATCCAAAATATTGGAAAACGATGTTTAAAACTGAAATCGGTTGAATCGGATGACCAGAATGTCTAAAACAAGTAAAACTCTTGAGATCGAGTCCCCGGCTCAGACCAAGGCTGACTCCGAGTTCACCGATCCAAATCCAAGGCAAAACAATCATATAAGGAATTCATAATACAGAATAAATACAAGAAACAAATCGAAAAAATACGATCGAAAATCTGAATACGCAACTAAGTACGTATTCCGGGAACGGGGTATTACAATCCACCCACCTTACAAAAATTGCGTCCTCGCAATTTCATTAAGGGGTAAAATGAACACAAAGGGGACAAAGGCTGGAATAAAGGGCTCATAAAACCAAAACAGGGAATAAGATGAATACAGGAAGGATCAGGATGGACAATGAAAGAATGATAAGAGAAAATATTTAGAATGATAACCAACTCAAATACAAGATCTGGGGTAGTGGTTACCATGATATCCCTAAGGCTCCTGATCTGGATACTGGTCTACCCACTCTGCTGTGTCATCCGATGCCTCTGCTGCCATGATGTAACCTTGGCCTCTACCCTGATCTGCTCTAGCTCTCATTCCCCTCTGCTGATAATCATACTGCTGAGGTGGAAATGGAACTCTTCGATCAACAGGATCTGGATTCCTCCTCAGTGGCGGTGCTGGAATTGCTGGAGCTGGATGTGCTGGGGCTGGGAGAGCTGGTCTGATCGGTGCCACATGTCCAAACTTCCTGTGTGGGCAATCCCTTAGCATATGACTCCCTGACCCGCACACTAAACATAATCCCTTGGCCACTCGACAATCCCTCTTATAATGTCCGGGCCTGTGGCAGAAGTTGCATACAATCTGAGACAGAGGAGGTTGGAATGGTCTCTTCATCATCGGGCCATGGGTTGCCCTATCTGTATCCTCCTCATCCATCAACTCAAAAGGCCTCTTCTTGGCCTGGTTCCTCATCTGGTTTGCTTGCTTCTTCTCCAGTCCACGCTCTACTTCTCGAGCTATGGTGAGAACCTCTGAATAGGTCTTCAACTGTTGGGGCATCAAGAATACTTGTATGTCCATCTGTAGGCCCTGCTGAAATCTACTTGCCCGCTTCTCCTCATCCGTCACCATATACGGAGCAAAGCGGCTCAATCTAAGAAACTCTGCAGCATACTCGTCCACGGACTTGCTCCCTTGCTGAAGCCTGATAAACTGCTCTTCCATGTCTTTCTGAGCTGTGACAGGGAAGAATCTGCTGTAGAAACTCTTGGAGAACGTGTCCCAAGTGACAGGCTTCTCCAATCTTGCCTCCTCAGCTAGCCACCAAGTTCTAGCTATATCCTTCAATTGAATCTTGGCGACCTCCACTTGGTTTTCCTCTGGGACACGGGCTGCATTCAACAAGTCTGATGTGTCGGTCAACCATTGCTCAGCATCCAAGGGTTTCTCTTCACCCGTGAATATAGCTGGCTGCAGCCGTCTGAAATCTGATATATTCCCCGGCCTCTGTTCCTTAGGTGCTGCTATCTCTTGCCGGAGAAGCTCGGTCTGCTGCTGCTGGTTCTCCATCATCATCTGGATAACCCTCAATATATCCACATTCTCTCCCGCTGCTCCATTCGATGCTGGTCCAGAGTTGCTACGACCCGATCTTCTATCCATGCCTAGTTGATGAAGAATGACTGGAAAGTGATGGAAAAATGGAAGGATTTCAGGATATGAAGGAAGGGACCAAGAAAAACTAGATAATCAAGAAGGACTAGATGACTTTGTACATTGTAGTTGGCATTAGCAAATTACTAGAATTTGCCGCTTGATTGTACTATAGGTGGGAGAGCCTAAGCTCTGATACCAACCTGTAACGCCCCGATTCCACGGATACGGGGACGTCACTGCAACGTATATACGTAGGTCAGAAAGTGCCCCCACGTATATACGCTAAGCATAAAAGTACAAGCAAGGAATCAGAGTACAACACAAAGCGTGGTATACATACACATGCCAACATAAAAGGTACATATACAAGTCATCACAGTGTATGATAAACATTACATATTACATATGTCTTTTATCACAACCAAGTCCAAAAGTAAAATATACAATAAGATACCAAAAGGCTCACGAGTAGGATGAAGATCCCGTGAGTCAAAAGAGGAGTCTGGCACGAAGGAAGTAGAGCTAGTCTGCCTGCTCACTAAAGAAAGCTCGATCTACTGTGGACAGCTCCACTTCGATCCAAGCTTCAACCTGAACATACAAATCTAAGGGAGTCAGGACCTCCCAACAATGAACAGGCTATGTGCCAAGTGGCAAAGAGATAAGAATAGGGGTTAGAACACAAGAGTGGCATACAAGAACAGATATAACATAGTCATGAAACAGGAAATGCAAGGTAAAGCTGATTACAGGCAAAAGTGATTGTATATGCTTAAGTCACGGTCCCATGAGACTAATACCTCGAGGGGATAATCCAAACAAGGAAACCCTCATATATATACCCTTGTCTCATGCCACAGAAATCCCAAGCATATAGAATCAGAGTTGCAAATCATATGACAGTCAAAACGGGAATATATAACAAGAATGATAAGAATCGTAACAAACATCAAAACAGGAATCATCACTGGAATCATGACGTAACGAGTAGACTAGGAGTCATAACATAACAAGTCTCTATTATTATTATTATTACTCGTCTGACCCATATATCTAGGTATGTGCCCGGGTGTACATCCCATCACACATACATCCATATATAAGCTATCCGAGGTTTGTTAACGGAAGTAGATGGAGAACTGATAGAACTTCTTATAGTGGTTTCCATACACCTGGAACCGGCTTTGGAGGCCCAAAGTCCCCCTAACAGTAATATCATAACACTTACCGCCAGTATATATATATACATATATATATATATATACTTTTATATCCCATCACTATAAGCAAGGTATCATTCCGGCATCCATCACTTCCTCCCATACCCATACAAGTTGTAGCTTATTAGATTGTCAGGTTACGGGAATAAACAGTCATAACAGAAATAGCCCAACAGATTCAAGAGGTGGCCCCCACAGATTCAAGAGGTGGCCCCCACCGTGTGGTGTGGCACTTTGTTCAATGTGGCACTTTGCTCTGTGGGAATGGATTCTAGAGGTGGCCCTCACCGAATATGGTGTGGCACTTAGTTCCATAACAATAACAACAATAGGACAGGGTTCCCGTAAACATAATAATCATAAAGTCAAGTATGTCATGCTGGGTGTGAAGTGATAGCATAACTAGTGGTGATATTGCAAACAACCAAACATAGTAAGAGGTCGATATAGTCCGGGTCAGTCATGTTATAACAATAGGGTTTTGCCAAGTAGTGGCATGCCAGGTGGTCAGGTGATAACACATTGGAGGTCAGGAGATATACATGTGTTAAAGGAAAACATAGAAGCAAACAGGGTTTAACGACCTCGAAGGGTCTGCCACGCATGGTATAAAATAAAGAAGCAATAATATCACGGCAAGGTACAAGTATAAGAATGAAACAAGCAGTTGCACGGCAATACATAAACCTGGGAATATGAAGTGACAAGTGATGATATACACCAATTAATAGATCATAAAGTACAAGCCATGAAGTATAAGCAGGAATAATATATAGTACATGTATCAAGGTGAGATACATAGTTAAGAAGGAAATCACAATACCAGACAGCCATACGTTAGTCGACTAGGTTGGAATAGTAGTCGACTAATAGAAGGGTTAGTCGACTAGGAAAATAGGGTGGTCGACTAATAATGTGTTCCAGAGAGTTTGGGTTTCTGTTTCAGGAAGAGTTAGTCGACTAGGTAAAAAGGGTAGTCGACTAACAGAGGACTACAAGTCGACTAATGGATACTTAAGTCGACTAAGTTTGAGATACAGAGAGTTGAGTTTATTTCAGGAGTCGACTAGGGGAATTCTAGTAGTCGACTAGGGATATTTAGTCGACTGGTAATAGGGACTAGTCGACTAAAACTGTGAAGTCAGAAAAGGTTACGTTTCAGCTAAGGGTTTCTAGTCGACTAGGTCCTAGGTCAAGTCGACTAATCCTGGTCGAACACAGTGTACAGAACTGAATCTGGTGGTTATGCTTGATAGTCTAAAAATGTGATTTTGAAGATGTAAATGTACAAGAATTGTAAATACAGGTATACTAGGAATTTGAGGAGTCTTGGTGAGTAAGAATACTCACTTGGATTGGTTATGTGAAGCTTGATCCAAGGTGATAAATCCGACGAAGAGAGAGATGATCCCCAATCCAAGGAAGTAGCTTGATTGAGGTTGAAGATGAAGATCTTGTTGATGCTTGAGGCGGAGATGATGACCTAGATGATGCCCTTGAGGTTGGTGGTGGTGGAGTTGAAGAAGATGGTGGGGATTAGGTTCTTGGTGAAGGTTAGATGGTGAAGAGAGTGAAAAAAAGGAAGTAGACATGTAAAGGGAAGTTTAAATAGGGATTTGATTTTGTGAAGGAGGTGTAAATTATGTAGATGAGAGGGGGCTTTGTGCAAATGAGGGAGTGAGGTGAGTGTCCCTCTCTTGGCCACTTGGCCGGCCATGGAGAGAGAGAGAGAGATGCATTAAATGGTGGAGGTAGGTGGGAGTTGTGTGGAGAGGAAAAATAGGAATTTTGGTAATTTGGGAAAATTGGAAAAGTGTGTGGCTTGGGAAGGAAGGAAGAAATAAAGGAAAGGAAAAAGGAAGAGGAATTATAAAGGAGAAGATATTTTTCTCTTGAACTCAAATGAAATTGTTGAAAATACAGATACCCGGGTCCAAGTCAAGAATACGGAAAACAATTCGGAAAAATACCGGAATCGCCTGAAATTCAAGTATCTCGGAACGACTCGCAAATTTACCCAAAAATCAATAATAATATATGAAGACTCATAGTGAAATACTTTTTAAGAAATACTTTATAGTTTTAAAAACTAAAAATCCCGGAATCAGTTACCTACCGACTCCGATGGAATTTTCATAAAATTATAAATTCTCAGAAAAAGTATTTAAGTAGGAATGTAATTCTAAAAGATAAAGTCTAAAGGACCATCATTAAATTCAAATAGTTTGAGAATTAAAAATCTGGGAATCGGTCAGCGGCACTGGCCGACACCGTTTTTGAAGATTTTCAACTTAATCACAGAAAATTCCAGAAAATCATAGAAAATCCAAAATATTGGAAAACGATGTTTAAAACTGAAATCGGTTGAATCGGATGACCAGAATGTCTAAAACAAGTAAAACTCTTGAGATCGAGTCCCCGGCTCAGACCAAGGCTGACTCCGAGTTCACCGATCCAAATCCAAGGCAAAACAATCATATAAGGAATTCACAATACAGAATAAATACAAGAAACAATCGAAAAAATACGATCGAAAATCTGAATACGCAACTAAGTACGTATTCCGGGAACGGGGTATTACAGAACTAGAGAAGTACCTTCATCGGTTTTGGTATTAATCTGTAACTCCTTATTTATGTTTAAGCATGCTTTTCATATTTATCATTTATAGCATGTTTTATTGTTTGTAGATTATTATAAAATGCCATGATTATTAGACTCTTGACATACATGTATAGTATTTGAGACACCCATGTTTATATGGACTATTATTTTGTGTTCTCACCATAGTTTAGCTATCATGTTTATCATATCTCTAATAACATGTGGATTTGCATAATAATCATGTTTTTGTTTATCATGATGAATTTTGTTTTGTTTTATGCTTTATGCTTTGATTACTAGTTTAAATGTTAGTTTTCATTAAGACTAGGATTTATACTTGTACATATAGTGGCCACAAATAAATCTATATATGTTTGTGCTTGAATGCTTATTTGATCCCATTAGATGTGCTAGTATAATCTAGTTTTGATGATTCGTACATTTTAACTTGTATTCCTATTTTTGGATTTGTTTTATGTGTATGAGTTTTCATTTCATGTATATGTCTATCTTGTCTAAACTATTAGATATACATGTATACCCCTTGAGTCATTTGCTTTTCATGCAAATCTTTATTATGGACTTAAATTGTGTTTAGGGATATGTATGTATACTTCATGTTTGACAAAACATACATATGCCTTGATATGAAAATTTGTTTTAATGAAATTTTGTTTTTCATGTGTTCATGTTTTGTGTTTAACTTCATGTATATGTCTACTTTATCCAAATTATTGTTATACATATACATCCTTTTGAGCCACGTGACTTCATGCATATATCTTTGTGGACTCGTTATGTTTGGATATGTATGTATACCTTAGTTTTATAGGACATACATATACCTTGAAGATTAAATAAGTTTTGATGTTTTCATGTTTCAAGGAATTTTGAGCTTGAATGTCAATTTTCATGATTATGATCTTCACATTGTATTTGTACACTCACATTTATTGTTTACTCATGTTTTGTTTTCATGAGTCATATTTATGCTTAATTGATTATGAGTGTTGACTATTTTGTGAATTTCATGTTTATGAAAAATAATTTTGTTTTATTCCTTACTTGAAGGATTTCATACTAGTTTACAAATTTTTTCATATAGCTAGTTGCGATATTCTTCGTTATGGTAGAGTTTTTCAAACATACTATATTTTCAAATCTATTTTTGAAAACCCTACCATCCACGGGCGGACGGATGAGAGATCATGCTCATGTATGCCTTATATTGAAAATCATTTTAAACTTGAACATGATTGGGTGGTAGTTATATGATGTATACACTTGATCACTATTGTTATTTCAATTGGTATCATTGAAATTCTTTCAATTGGTATTAATTTTGACCTTTCTTGTATACTCCTATATATTTGTATGTATGTTTTTCAAATCCAATAGTATCAATTTCGATTGGTATTAAATTTTTCATACATATATATTTTGTTTATGCTAAGCTTGAGCTTCAACTTTGTTTCAATTGATTCAATTTTCAATTGGTATTCTTCAACAAGCTTATGCATGAGTTTTGTTGGTATTTCATGAAGGGGAGAAAATTCGATTTTCATATTTCAATTGGTATTTGTATTTCCACTCCCTTACTTTATGATAGAAAATAGTCATTTCAATTGATATCATATACTTAAAAAGAAATACTCTCTTTTGATATCAAGATGTTTATTTGAATGTTTTAAAATTGGAATCTCAAAATTTTGTTTAAAAAAATAAATGTAAAAGTTTTGATTTGTATTGCCTATATGCAAGGAGAGCTTAACATCTCTTCTACATATAGATTCATGATGAGTGTATCTTATATTGAAGAGCTTGACAATCTTTTTTTTATGTGATACACGTGTGTCGGGGGAGCTTCACATCTCCTCTTATGCATTACATAATATGCGTTATGTAAATTAAGGCTTGTCATCCCTCTTTCATATAATGTATATATGTAGGAAGTTACTTTACCGTCTTCCTCTTCATGAATGTATATCGCACATACCATTTGTTGATTGACCTATGTTTACTTTCAATTGGTATCAAGATCCTACTTTGACATATTTTCAATTGATATCTTAATTGATCGTCACCCCTATTTGGTTTTTGTTTTTGTTTTAGACAAAAAGGGTCAAAACAATAAAAACAATGTTCTCATTTTTAATTTTTTTTTTGTATTATTTTTTTATTAACCCTTTTGTTGATTCATTGTTTCGAACAAAAAGGGGGAGAAAATTTTGTTTTGTTTTGATTGTTTACCCCTTTGTTGATGATTGACAAAAAGGGGGAGAAAGATTTTGGTTTATATATGCATATTTATGTTTTTGCATATATTAAGTTTAATTTAGTTTAATTTTAATTGGTATCTAGAGCATATTTTTTTTGAACATTTCATTGGTATCTAGAACCTTTTTATTGTTTATGCATATCTATGCATTCATGTTTAAGAGCCTTCATTGCATATTCATTATGTTTATTTGTTTATGCATGAGTTAAGGGGGAGCTTCTTTGAAGCTTAACTTTAATCCATGCATATATAACTCCATGAGTTTTGTCATCATCAAAAAGGGGAGATTGTTGGCCCGGAGGCCTTCCTCTCTAGTTTTGATGATGATTAACTCATGTAGTTATGTTTACTAATAATCTTGTGATTTTAGTTTCTGATCATTAAACAAGATATTAGTTAGTGATTGCTTCAAAAGAGGAGTTTGGAAGCTTTCACTTGGTGATTCCAGTGCCGAGCATCAAGATCTTACCTTTACACTCGTGGATCATGTTTGGGATCGAGTCGGCTTGAAGATGAAGATCATCAAGAAGACTTAGGTATCCTAGTTTTAGTTAGTGTGTTTAGATCCATTGTAAGCTTAGTATAGTTGATATGCTCAAGTGCACAATACACACACGTTTTATGTTTGGATATGGTTTTTTTCGGTTTTTAGTTTAATCGATATTTGTTTTCATGAATAGTTGATCAAAACAAGTTTAATTGGTTTATGTATAGTAAATTCATTCTATACATGCATGCTTAACTTCTTAAACAAACTTATTTTGACTTTCCTATTCATGTGTTGAAAAATCAAAGTTTGATAAATACAAGTTTCGGTTTTTGGTAAAAATATTAAAACACAAAAATGATTTCATATGCTTGATATTTGAGTTGAAATGTTTATCATATGTTTATGTATCAATGCAAAATGTTAAAACTATTTTTAGGTATTTTTACAAAGACTTAAAAGATTTTTAAAAGTATTTTTAACCCCAGTTTCTGACCCAGGACAGTGGCTGACAGGCAGGTCGGCTGACCGCACGGTCGACCGAACCAAGGGCCGGTCGACCGACGTGCACAGCCTTGTAAACGTCTGGCAGCACAGTGGGCCGGCCGACCGAGCGGTCGACCGGACCAGAGATCTCTGCTCTCTGTATCTGGGCGGTTGGCCGGACGGTCGACCGGATTGCCCAACGGTCATATTTCTGACCGTTGGCGGTTGGCCGGCCGGCCGACCGCTAGCCCGTCAGGCTGCCAGATCAGTCTAACGGCTAGTTTCTGTTTTGGCCTATATAAACCCCATCTCTTGGGTTTTTTAACCAAGATTTTTAAAGCAAAAATTTTCAGACTTTCTCTACTGTTTTAAACAATTTTTCAAAAAGTTTTGTGCCAAAAAGGATTCATCTTATTTGTTTTAGGTTTTTGAAAAAATTAAAGGAAATAGAATTTTGGGAGATTTGTGTTTGTTCTTCATTTCCATTATCTTCAAGAGTTTTTTCCCAAGATTATTTCTTTGAGTTTTTGTTTTCCAAAACACCTAGTTTTTCCACACTTGAGCTATCACCTATCCTATTCTATTAGGATCATTTGTTTGTGGGAAAAAGGAGAGGTTTGTGGTTGAGATATACCACTTGTTGTAAAAACCCTCATTTGTTGTTTGCTCCCTCTTTGGTAGAGGTTGAGGCTCGTGGTTTGTTCCCTCTAGTGAGAGGTGGAGCTTTGTGGTTTGTATCCCTCTTCGTAGAGGTGATTGTGGTTGTATTGGCTACGGGCCTACCCCTCGGTTGTGAGGCGATGTTTGAGAGAGGAGTTCGGTACTCCTATTGTTGTAACAATCCTCCTCGGTAGAGGTTCCCTCGTGAGAGATAGTGGATTGGAAATCCTTCACGGTGGTTAAGGCGGGGATGTAGAGCTAGGGGCTCGAACCTCGAAACATATCTTTGTGTTTGCGTTTGATCCATTGTCTCTCTAACTCTCTCTCTTTTAATTGTGCAAAGCATCATTCATATCATTCATATCTATTTGCTTGTGTTGTCCTTGCATTGATTCATATTGCATATTCATTATATGCTTGCTTGCTTGTGTGTGTGCCTCACTTATACTTAACCACAAGAGCTTCATATAGCACCTCAACCCATATTTAGGGGAATCAAGAGGAGTTAGTCCAGAGCCCTTCACGAGAATTCGGCTACACTTGTTGGTTGTATTAAGTGTGTTTGCAATATTTATTTAAGCTTCCGCATTTAGCACATTTAGTTTCTAGATTAGCATTAACACCTATTCACCCCCTCTAGGTGTTTTTCAGTCTTTTGATCACCAAGTTGTAACCCTCCTACTTTGTGTTATCCCTCTTGTGTAGAGGTTGATTTTGGAGTGGTGGCTTTGTGCCCTATCCCTCTAGTGAGAGGTTGATTGGTTATTAGCTTTGTGCCCATTCCTCATTTGTGAGGTTGATTGAGTTTTGTGGTGGCTTTATGCCTAACCTCTAAGTGTAGAGGTTATTTTGGTTGAGAGAGGAGTTATGTACTCCATATTGTAATTGCCCCAAATTCTCAGTGGAGGTTCCTTGTGTGGGAGTCCTGTGTGGACAAGTTAGTGGATTGGAAATCCTTCTGTGTGAAGGCGGGGACGTAGAGCTGTGTGCTCGAACCTCGAAACATATTCGTGTGTTTGCGTTTGATCCATTGGCTCTAACTCTCTCTCTATTACTTTGAGCATTGCATCATATTGCCATATCATATATATGCTTGTGTTGTTTGTGTGTGCCTCACTTGTGTTTAAGCACGAGAGCTTCATATAGTGCCTCAACTCTTATTTGGAGGAATCAAGAGGAGTTAGTCCAGAGCCCTTCACCGGGAATTCAGCTACACTCGTTAGTTGCATTAAGTGTTGTTGCTATTAAGTTTTTAATTTCCGCATTTAGTTCATTAGATTAGCGGTACACCTATTCACCCCCCTCTAGGTGTACTTTCATGGTCTTCTTGTAGAACTCATTCTCCAAGTCGACTCGATCCAAACACGATCCAACGAGGTTGACTCCAACCGAGTGCTAGATACGATCTTGACGCGCGAGCTCTTGAATCAATATGTGAAGCTCCAAAACTCCTTTATTGAAGCTAAACCCTTACTAATATCTTGATCAAATATCTAAAACTAAATATCACAAGATTATTAGTAAACTATAACTACATGAGTTAATCATCATCAAAACTAGAGTGAAGGGCCTCTGGGCCAACAAAGGATTCATGTGAGATAACTATCACTAAGAGGTTAGCATGATTAGTAGAGTACTTAGTATTTAGTAGCCATAAATTTTCTTCTCTTTTGCTTTGTTTTAAAATCAATTTCAAAACTACTTTATTTTTTTTTTATCGTTATTTTCATAACTTTCTTAATTCACCATTGTGTTCATCTTTTTCATCACAAACTTTCTCTCTTTTCTATTTTTATTTTTAATATCACTTTCTAAATCACTTCATAAAGTTTTTACTTCGCCTTCTACTTTCTTTTTTTTTCCTTCAGCGATTCTAAAACCACTTCTTTATTTATTTGTTAACACCGTTTTCATTGCCTTTTCCTCCTACCACTTCTAACTTTCTTTTCTATTTTTTATCTTTCTTTAACAAAGAAGAACTTGTTAACAGTCAACGTGAATACAAACTGTTAATGCTTCTATCGCCTCTCGTTCCTGTGGATTCGATCTGTATAGCCTATATGCTATAAACGAAAGTATCGAGGAATCCAAAGCACACATACACTTTCACTAATTTACAAAATACACATTTTCATGCACAGTTTCCCTCCGATCATGCAGGTTAAATTTTACTGAAACTAAGTATTGCAGAATCTCCCCTGGACCTGTAGCTCACTGCTCTAGAAAGCAGAGAGTCCTCTACTTGCACATCTGCCACACAAATGCGACAAAAGTCACGGTTGTGCGGCATTATTGAGGTCATCTGGCCAAAACTTTTTTTTGCAGGGAATCCAAATTGCAAATGTCAATTGACTTTCTGCTATTTATTTCCTGTATTGTGTTCACTGTGATAAAAATAATAAAATTTGTAATTGAAGTGTTTAAAAACGGTTTAGATATTTGCATTGTAGGCACGTGTCAAATTTAATTTCATATTACTGTATTTTGTTTTGTTATTGAGTGCTAAACCGAGGTGTACATATTACATTGCATATAGTTTAGGACAAACACGTGGGTGATTTACTCGCTCTGGGTGTTTTTTCTTACCTATATTGCACACTTGCACGAATCGAACTTAAGGGCAAAAACCCGATACAAATTAAGGTGGGGAAGTCATTAACCTCTCTTGGCCCAAAAATCACATCCTCACTCACACAACCCAAGCTTAAATAAACTTGCTAGACGTTGACCCCTAAGACATCTCGGACTCCTTAAGAGATTGACCTTGGGAGGAAGTTGTTAGTATCGGACTCTTACCAAATCGGTGTAAGGACATCTCAGACTCATTAAGAGATAGACCTCGGGAGGAAGTTGTTAGTATTGGACTCTTACCAAATCGTGTCTAAGGATTGTAGATTAAGATGTTAAGCCTCGAAGATTTAGTGGTTTGACGTAACTAAGGCCGTTGCTTACGCATAGATACCTCCCAATGAATTTTTGCCCCTACTTGGCCGATTAGTTCGTTGTCTGATTACTACAGTATCCCCTTCTAGACAGTCGACCAGTTAGGAGTCGTCTAGGTCTAAGTCAACTCTAGCATAGGTTTGTTTGATTTTTCTTTCTTTTTGTTTGTTTGTTTGTTTATTTTTTCTTTTTGTTTGTGTTTATTGTGAAATGACTTATAACCAAAATTTTTTCAACTTTAATATGAATCCATTTTCACCCTGACCTCATTTGACTTGATAACTCCAACCAGGCTTTGTACAACATAACCCAATCAATTAGCCCGGATTGGATTTATCGGACTAAATATATCCCATATCCTTACTCTTTTGACCGAATTTTCAAAATAATTTCAACTCTTCACGAAGTCAATGGGGATTCACCTCTCCCGAGTCAAATTTTCAACCACCTTATCCACAATCCTTCCCAATTTTGCTTTATATACTTCTTTTCCGGAATAACCAATAGAAGAAAAATCTGAGTTAAAAATGAGTCTAGAATCTTTCTAAGAGTCCGAGCGACAATTTCAAAACTTTCAATTTACACAAGATTTCCAAGATTCATACTCACCCTTCCAAGTCCCACCTCCCAAATTGAAACACCAATCGACTTAAAAAAGAGTATTGCAATCTTGCTTGAGTTCGAATAACAAATCCAAAATCTGGTGGACTCGCAAAATCAACAGAGTTTTCAAAACCAACTTTCATACTCACCTTTTCAAGAAGAACCAAGTCACTTAAAAAAAGTATGAAAGACATGATTCAAACCTAAAATTTCTTACTCAGTCCATCGATAAGTTAAACACACAAATAAATCAATTGGTCAATACTTATAAGAATGTTGAAACTCTCCCTTATCACTCTTTGACCAATCCTGATATCTCTAACCTTATCAATTTGACTCAAGAATCATGTCATTTTGGAAACTAAGATTTAATTTCATCATGCTCATTTGAACTTGATCAAAATCAACGTTTTGAGAACCACAATGACAATTTGGCAAGTTATCACTTTCCTAAAATTGAATTTGAACATGAATGTAAACCCGATCTTTAATTTGAAAAGTCATTTCCACTTCTTGACTTAATATTGACTCCAGTATCTTAACCTGATTTTAATCACTTTTCCGAGTCAATATTGAATCATGTACTAGTTAATCCTGAAATTGAATCACTAATCTTTCAATCTTACATTCCGTTGATGAGAAATGTGTGTGAACCCTAATTTTTTGGTTTGGACCCAAATTTTGAACCAATTTCGGCTCTAGAACTTTTACTTGATTTAAATCAAATCCCTAAGTCGGTATTAATTCCTGTGCCTTTGGAGCCCAATCAATCATCTTCCATAATCACAGTCCATTATTGGATAAAGGTATCCCATGTACAACAAAATGAATCAAAGATGATTTTCCAAGATTGGTCGTTAGACGAGAATACTTTTCAAAATAAAAACTTTCAAGATCACAACCATTTACTGGGTTATAATAGGAAAGAGGTCCCTGGTGAGTTCCTGTAAACTCCAACTCCTCTGCATACCGCATTTCGTACACCAATCAGACCTCCATCGGGACCATCACCATGAGATGAATTTTTCTTCCCTGTATTTTTATTCATACATACATTAACGATGCATTGATAACAATGCATGAAATAAGTGTGGGGGAGAGTTTACTAACGTAGATTTTTTTCCTTTTTATTTCTTTTTAGGAAATTTTTTAAGATTTTCTCTTTTGTACAGGATTTTTTCTTTCTTTAAAATTTTTTTGAAATAACAGAAATTTTTTTTGATCTATTTTTAAAAAAAATTAAGTTAATCTTAGGAATTAAGAAACCACAATTATGACTTCCTAAACCTAATCAAAATAATATATTTTGTGTAAATTTTAGGTTAAGAAAGATAGATTGGAAAAATAATTTGATCTTGAATTTTTTGCTTTAGAAATATGCACTTAAACACTTACACATTTTTAGGATTGAAACAAAGACTTAAAATGCCATGAATAAATCAAAAAATTGAGTGAATAGAAAATCACTTATTAAGCTGGATAATTATACCTCAGGATGCATGATTATTCACACCTAACAGTGGTCAAAAAAAATAAATTCTTAGTTTTGTTGCCTTGTTTACTCGAGTCCTCAAGCCCGAGGAATGTTTTCTCATCTAGTGCCCTAAAACCGTCTAGTTTGAGAGTTACTCGCTAAATGCTCACTACCCGAGTAAACTAGAAAACCTAAAAAAACTAAGAAAAGAAAACATGTATATAAAAAAATGGCTTGATGGTTAAAACTGAAATCCCAAATTTCGCACTGTCACAAAGTGCCTATTATCTATGTTTTATGAAAGATCAAATGATCAATTCAATTTTGAATTCTTACCTTGAATTTATAACAAGATCTTGAATATAGACTAAGTTTAGAGATGAAGAATTTTAGGTTAACTTATGATCTTTGATCACTTAAATTTTTGCAAAATATTTCTAAAATTTTCTCTCTTTCAAAATGTGTTTTCAGAGATATTAACATCTGTTTTCTTTCTTTATGGATTTTATGGGTGTACAAAATTTTCAGGAGATGATAACTCCTCCTCTAGGGAGAATCTAAAGGTTAAAGGCTTGTTGCACACGCTCAGTGCAGTCATGTCACATGTGAAAGTAGTGTAATAATACTCTTAGTTTAGTTTTTTTTTCTTGTTCTACTCGGGGACGAGTAAAGTATAAGTTTGGGGGTGTGATTAGTCATCAATTTTGCATTCTATTATCACATTTTTTTTGCTCGATTTATGAATGAAACACTGCTATTTACTCATGTTTTGGTTACAAAAGATAGGGGCAAAGTCAAAATTAAGAGCTTAGTAAACCCATTTTCGGATTATTAATCAAGATTTCTTGGATACCAAGTTAAGAGCGCTTCTAGAAGATAAATTGAATCCTGAATTGAAGACTATATCTGAAAAAATATGGACCCAAATATACAAAATCAGATATACGCAGAAGCTTCTCGTAGCTGGACGTATTCTCGGCTATTGATGTATTTCTGTGGCAAAGTCAGGGCTTATGGCCCTGATCTTTAACGCATGGTATCGACTCATCATCCGGATACCCCACTACTTATAAATACCACTACAAGAGGCTAGAATGAGAGAGAGGAGACCAATAGCTATGATTTCTTCATCTTAGGATTAGTTTAGGATTTTCTTACTTCTTTTCTTGTATTTTCCCTCTTTTTATAGATTTTGGATTAGACCAGAGATAGATTCATAAAAGAAAGAGAGATTGTAATATATAAGTAATAATTTATGAAAGTTTCCTCCTTTCTTTCTATTGTTTCTTCTTTAATCTTGTTCTAGATGCTTAGCTAGTTTCTTTTCATGGCTATCTAACTACTAACCCACTAATAATCTAACCTTGATTGATAACCCACATGAATCTCATAGCATTATACAAGACCTTATTCTTGTAAGAGCAGTTGATGGCTCATGATGATTGGTTCTAACTCCTAATTTGCTAACAAGCTAACTTACACTACTTACTTTATTTCATGCTTGCTCACTAGTAGTCTTGATGATTTAATTATATTATGCACCTTGTTAACCAAGTTTTAATGTGAAGAACAATCTTATAGACCATGCTTTGAAAAGCTCTTGAAGACAAGTCTTGTGATAACCAAGAATCTAATGTGAAAAAACTATTACTCTAAGAGGTTAGCATGATTAGTAGGAGCATTTAGTAGTTAGCCCAGACATAAGTTTTCTTTCCTTTTTATTTTGTTTTCAAAACTGTTTTCCAAATCACTTTATCATGTTTTTATTTTCATTTTCACCTTCTTCTACCTCCTCTACTTCTTGTTTTCTTTTCTTTTCCTTTTGATTCTTTTAAAACCTAGAAGAACTTGCTAACACACTCGTGACATGATCGGTAAAGCTTCTATTGCCTCCTTTCCCTGTGAATTTGACTCATATAGTCTTTATGCTATCACGGTAGTATCGAGGAAGCCAAAGCACACACACTTAAACTTTAAATTTCTAAACACACATATTTTCGTGCATAGTTCACATTCGATCAAATTTCTGCGAGCAAGTTTGAGATCGAGAAATTCAATGGTAAGGGAACTTCGGTCTATTATAAAGTCTGGATTCGTCGAAGGCATGCCGTCTTTGTCACTAGGAAGGTCATTGGAAAAAGGATTGTAAGCAACGACAAGAGTGGATGAAGAAGAAAGGCAAATGCGGAGGCAAATGTAACAGAGGGTGTATCAGACACATATATGCTAAGGACTTTCATAGATAACACTTTTACAAATAAAGGTTGAATATTAAATTATGATAGTGTGGTTCATGTATATTCTTATAAGGAGATGTTCAACTCTTTAGTTACAAAGGAGGAAGGGACAGTCAAATGGTGGATGGCTCAGCTTGCAAGGTCATCAGCACTTAGACAGTCAATGTTATAAGTAGAAATGGGATGATCATGCTCTGGAGGCAGTCCTGTATATCCTAGAGGCACAATACAATCTATATTCATAAGGGTGATCGACTCAGAGGGATGTCGGATCCAAGTGCAATGCAGAGTTGCACAGTTAGCCAATGAGATAGGGTAATCCTGGCAGGAGAGAAGTATGCAAGAGTATACAAGCTGAAGGAAGAAAGCTCAGTTCAATGTAGAGTTTCAATGATAAGCTTAGAAGAGAGATTACTGTGAGGTAGAGCTTCAAGAAAGACTTCGACGAGATATGAATCAGGGCAAAATATTGCATAAAAGATAAAGGGCACATTCAGGCAAATCCTGAGATGGCCAATGCATGGCAGTGAATCAACCAAAGGCCTCAGGAAAAAGGGGGCAAGAATAAAGGCTTCATGGTACGGTTACAATTAAAGAAAGAATCAATATACAAATTTGAAATTTCCAATGTATTTGCTAAAAGCTTGAAAAGCAAGTCAAGGTGGAGAGTGTTGTGATTTGTCTTGTTTTCAAAAGGAGATGATAAAAAGATCTAATCAAGATTGAAGAACATAAAAAAACAGATCAAGAAAATAGTGTGACGGTCAACTGGCCTGTCAATTACACTAAATAGAGAAGAACACTGCTCAGATTTCAGTGGGCAACAAAACTGTGATAAGCCTGTTGACAGCCACATGCCAGAATCAAATTCATATTTCTTTTCAGGCGCGTTTAGATTTCTTTTCTAGTGGATTTCGAATAGAACTCAAATTTTATTCATTGAAGGATGTGCTTTTAAATATTGAAGGTGTAGAATTATTCTAAGTCAAGAAAATCAACTCTTACAAGGATTGATTAAGTTCTTCAAGTATCCGACGACCAGATCATCTCATGGTTCAAATAGAATTTGTGATGCAGGACGGTAGAAGAATTAGAATTTGTGATGAGGATTTGGGGAAGAACTAATCAAGGTTTTCAAATGAAATATAAAAGATAAAGGGATTCGGGTCTCACACCCGGGTGAATCACACACCCACTTTCAACTCACTTGAAAGATTTAACTGGAACACAAACTTGCTCTCACAATTATTCATTCATCAACTACTAAAAAAAGTTTCAATACATGGATATAAATAGCCAATAACATGTGCACACATCGTGCAATTAAAAGATAAAGATAATAACTTAAAATCTTAACCAAACCAAATCATATCAAGCTAATAACTAATCAAATCAAAACTAACATAACTAACAGATAGAATCTCAACCAAATCCAAATAGAATCTCAACCATTGATGTCCTTATCATTCTCCCCGGCTTTGAAACATTGACCACTAGTGAATGGAGGCAATGGTAAGTATCGAGTCGGTCTTCTGACATATGTGAGCTGGTCTATCTCCTATGTCTGATGTATCCAAGATGGTACTGGTGGTGGTAGAGAAACTAAAAGCATGGTCCATTTGCTGCTGCAAAGGTCGTCGAGTCTAAAATGATAGCTGCAAAGGTCCTAGATTTGTAAGTTTCATTGCTAAACACAATCTGCCGACTGATTTTCTCACGTGCCTTAAGCAGATGATGTGCAAGTGAGTCTATATGCTCTATTGGACCTATGACATGATTCTTACTGACAAAATTGAGTGATTTCTTATTTTTCTTATCAGTTACCGATCCGTTCTTTTGATTGTTAGTTTGAATCTTGTGGGGAGAAGGGTCAACACTATTTTCTTTCCATTAAACAAAAAAGTGTTAGTGTTCGACTTTCCAAGCTTGTCACATCGAGGTCATACAATCATGGCCTACCTAGCAAGATACGTACAGCGTTCATGAATAGAACATCACACCAAAT
This sequence comes from Agave tequilana, assembly GCA_038442645.1. Lineage (NCBI taxonomy): Eukaryota > Viridiplantae > Streptophyta > Magnoliopsida > Asparagales > Asparagaceae > Agave > Agave tequilana. The sequence continues at coordinate 36,385 of JAVJIF010015534.1, forward strand.
ATGAGATGATAGCTCGGAAACTGAATACGCACGAAACAACATTGGGTAATTGAGTGAAAGTTCTTATCAACCCAAGTGACATTGTATGGTTGTGGGTGTGATTCAGCCTTGAGACTTATTTTCTCATGCATATTATTTCACACAACTGCCTCTATCAATCATAACCTTATAGTTCTTACCCTCATGTGTGAAATAAGTGTGGAACACGCTAGACCTACGCCAATCATCTTCTCTCGCTGTAGCATGCAAACAAGTAATCATATTCAAGTGTGTGCCAGATTCCTTCAAATCCTCTTCAGCATCAGTAAAATCCCCCATAGGGCATGGACAACCTTCTCAAGTTCATGATCTTTATTATTGTGAACCTTATCTAGGAGTAAACTCCTCGTGGGACACTGGTAAGCAATATGACGATACCCATGATGCTTAAAACACTTGGTCCCCTTCGTACCTGATGCGAGGACTCACCAGTCATAGTTTTACCCTTTATATCCTTAGAGATAGTAGTGTTAGGTTGTCATTATTTTCAAACTGTTGCTTAGGTTGTTCCCCGACTTTGAAGGAGGACTTTCTATCGAAGGTGTTTGCAAGTATGATTCAATGCCTAAAGCTAACTGAAATGCCTCATCGACAGATTTCACAGTGTGTGAGAGCATCTAGCACTAGAGGATAGGTCTCAATCCAGTGTGAAACCTAAAAAGGATAAGATGACTATCTTCATGGATATCACATTACACTACCAACTCATCAAATTTATTCATATACTTCTTTACAGTCATGTTTCCCAATTTTAAGTTAGACAGCTTGTCAAGAAGGCAGTCCCTAAAGTTAGGAGAAAGGTAATTTTTTTAAGTTCTGCTTTCATGTCGACCCATGTCATTATTGGTTGATGTCCCTCTCTTTCTAACCGTCTCCCTACAGACATCCAATATACTTTGGTTGACCCTTGTAATTTTAGCTTAGCAAATCAGACTCTACGGGCTTCAGACATATTGTACCAATCAAAGAGATTATCCATATCTGCTAACCAATTACAGAAATGTTGGGGGTCGTACGTGCCATCAAAATTGGGAACATCTACTTAACCTTTTTTGTGATATCATTGTGTGGATTCTCATCCTCATTATCCTCGACATTTTCATAATTAATTCTCCTAAGATCGTGACCTATACTATGCATACCCCTATTCTTACTTTATCTCTAATAGGTCGCCCTTCACTGACACGTGTCTCCAAGGCACCTAGACGTAATCTAAATTTCCTATTGGCTATTTCTTGGTTAACTTGAAACTTTGTGAGGGTATCTATAATCTTAGCGAGGGTGTCCCGAATGTCGTGATTTTTTTGATTTTCCATGGCTTTCCTGAAATTCTTGCCACTACAAAGCATGTGCTAGACTAACCTATATGAATGCAATGCGATCTCAACCAAGCACACAAATAAATGCGCGAAAGTCCTAGAAGCCAAGACTAAATGTGTGACTATATGAACAAAGTAAAAGTAAGACACACCCTAATAGCTATGTTTTGTTGAATGCAAAAAAATGCAAGTCCTAAATATGCGGTGGGATGCAATACACAATTAAAATCATAGGTAAATATAGTTAACAATGAACACATCCAAAACCAGACAAATAACAATAAAAGGATACAAAATTTAACAGTTTGAAGCGTTGGTGCAATTAGGGCTTACCTCGAAGAAGCAGAAAATCTCAAACTATAGTACAAGGGCCTTAAAGAGTTCTTGGAATCTTTGTGCGATGCCGAGAGCAGAAAATTCCAAGAAATGACTCAAAAAATAGACCAGAATTCAACTGAGCGTAGACCAGAATTCAATGGCTCAGTTCTGGCTCAGCTCATGGCTCGGCTAAGCTAGTCGGCTCGGTCTTGAAGGATGATGTCGCAGGTGTTTATCAGTGAGGTGGCGGCGACTGTCAGAGATCGTGGGGACGTGGATCTACGACGAGGCGTCAATTGGTGGTCATCGATGGCCTGGGATGCCGACGATGCAGTGAGAGGATCCAACAAAAAAGTAGATCTGAGCAACGGTCAGGACTCCGGAGGATTTGTTCAACAGCAGGGATGTCGGAGCGGTGGACGAAGGCAGTGACATCGTCAGAGGGTGTGGAGGTGGCACACTTGGTTATGGTAGCGTAGATCTGGAGGTTGAAACAATATCTATTTCAAATTTTGATTTTTTTAATCTTCTCTTTCTTTTCCTTTTCTTTTTTCTTTTTTCTTTTTCTCTCTTTTTTTTTGAAATTTAAATATAAAAACAAAAACAAAAACAAAATAAAACTAGAAGATGGAAGACAAAGATGATGAATACTTGAAACTTTCGGCTCTGATGCCAAGGTGATGCGGGACGGTGGAAGAATTAGAATTTGTAATGGGGATTTGGAGAAGAACTAATCTAGGTTTTCAAATAAAACACAAAAGATAAAGGGGTTCGTGCCTGACACCCGGGTGAATCACACACTCACTCTAAATTCACTTGAAAGATTTAATTGGAACACATTGTAAACTTCAATTTCAATTGCCTCCATAATATTGGGGTGAAATCATCGTTGCTGTTGTTTAACCGATTTGGTGTCCGGTTTGATGTTGAGAGCATGCATGGCCACCTGAGTGTCAAGTCTAGGCAATTCTTTATAGCTCCATGCAAAAACATTTATATATATTCTCATATATGAGATATAAGGTCTTGCTTTTTCTGTTGGCGATAAAATTTCGCTTATAGAGATAAGCCTTGGATTTGTTTGATGACCCACATCGATTTGAATCACTTCATCTTTTGTAATATCCATATTTTAAAATACTGTATTTATATTTTTCTAAGTATTTATTATTTATTTTGCTTTTAATTTGTTGACTTAATTTATAACTTATTTGTATTATTAAATATACAAATTATTTTGAGATAGTAAATGTTACTTTGAGTTTATTTATCACTAGTATTATTACTATTATTATTATTACCATTAATATTATTAATTATTATTAGTGATTATTACTAATGGTTAGTTCATTATAGTTATGATTATTATTATTGTAGATAATTTTATTGTTATTATATTATTGCTTCTAGTCATTATTATTGTTAATCTAATTATGGTTATTATTATTTATTGTTATTGTTATTAGTGTTATTATTATTAGTATTGTTATTATTAATTATTGTTAATTACCAATATTAGTATTATTTATTTTGTTATTGTCATTAATTATTAATATTGATTATTATTATTGTTGCGTGTTATTATTAAATGTTAAATACTAAATTGATTGTGCTAATATTATATATTTTGTCCTAATTATTGGTGCTATTGTTTCTATTTCATCTTTTCTATTCCTTTAGCCCACAACCTTATACTCGAAATCTAAACCCATTACCCATTAAGCTAATCCAACTAACCCATTCAAATTTATCACAGTCCTAATCCTAACTAACATATCATAATCCTAGATAATCTAATCCAACCTAAGTTTAAATTCTATCTACTAATCTCTAACCTAATCTTTCTTTATCTCCACAGCACAGCCTTTCACCCAATCCTCCCCATAGCCCGAGCACACAAACACCGCAGCTACACCATCCGAGTCATTACCTCCTCATGTGGCCATCTCCATCTACTAGCAGCCCACGTAACCCACAGCAGCAACACCACAGCCCCTCTCCTCTCTTGCGACCGAGCCCAGTCTAGCAACTCCTCCATCAGATATATGCCGCAGCCACCTACAGACGGCAGCAAGCACCCCCGCACAAGCACATCTCCAGGTCAGCAGCCCCCTATAGCTCGCGACCTCGGGATCTCCACCTCTTCGCTAACCAGGCTGAGACCCCCTGCGCGAACACCCCCTTGGCTGACATCCTCCCATGGCCGAATTCCCTTGCACCCGGGACCACTCCACCACCTCCACGGCCTCCGGCGAGATTCACCATGCTCTGCCTCTACCTTCTACAGCCAAGATCCCTCCGGCATAGCCCCTCGACGCCCACCTTACCGTACACTTCGCCGGAGCACCCCGGCCGTCTTCTTGGAGCCCCCCTACTGCAAGCCCTCCTAGGGCCTTGCTGTGTATCATCTCTCCAACTGCCCACCATGCTTGGCCGGTACACACCACAACTGATCATCGTGGCCATGCACAGTTTCCCCTCCCCATGTGAGCCTCTCTCTCTCTCCCCCCTCCCTCCCCCCTCCCTCCCTTTGTGTAATGTAAATATGTGTGTGTATGTTAGGGTGTGTTTTAATTTTCCCATGCATGTGTCACTCTGGTGTGTGAGTTGTGTTTATATTATATGTTATTTAGTGTATGTACTAATATGTGTATGCATGGAGCGTGAGTTCTTTTGCATGTGTACATATGGGTATACATGATGTATGTGGGATGGCATCTTCCACCTCTCCATGGATCGCCGTTGATCGCTGTTGGCGAGCGCGAACGTACCCACCCCTTCCCGGTGAGTTTCTCTATCCGTCGACATCCTCCGCAGCCTACGCCGCCTCCGCTGGAGCCTGCATCGGTGCACCGCAAATCTTGCCGTTTCGTCTTATTGTGTGTTGTAAATTTATAGTGATGGGATGGTATTTTTCATCTCTCCGTGAGTCACCGCCAACCACCATCAGCGAGCGCGAGCACACCTTCATCCTTCCTGGCGAGATCTCAAGCCGTCGACATCTTCCACGGTTTTTGTTCCCGCCATTCGGTCGGCCGTCGGCAACCATTTCTCCCCCTTGCCGTAAGCTTTTTCCTCCTCTCTCTTTATAACTTTGCATGCATTTATGCATTAATACGTATGGGTTTGTTTACAAGCGTATGTGTGCGTGAGTTAATGTGACTACATGTAATTATGTGTGTCTGTGTGTGTAGTGTATATATGGGTATGTATATGTGTGTGCATGTATATATATAAGTATATAGACTGCATGTGCATACTTGTATACTTACGTATGCTTGATTGCGTATATGGGTATGTGTGTAATTGTATTATGTGTGTGTTGATTTCCCTTCCTCTCTGTGTGTATGGTTATGTGTTTATAGCATTTTGGACTCACTCGGATGATCCAAACTCGGTAATGGGAGATTCAAATTTGTACCCATTCTGGACCCGATACCATGGCAATTCAAAAACTGATCCATGGGACAATCTGTAGATCAGTACCGGTTCATGCAGTGAAGACCAGACGGCGATTCGGATCCAAAACCGCATCGTTTCATGTGAGTATTTGCTTTTGTCTTTTTCTTATTTACCGTTGTCGATAAGTACTTGTGTTTTGCTTTTATCATTTCAAGTGACTGTCAGAGATATTTTACTAGTATTATCACTTGTATCACGTCATGAGACATTAATAATTATTCACCTTATTTGTGCAGTTGATATGAGCTTGTATCAGTATCAATTCATGTGTTGGTAAATCGTCGTTGTTGGCTTAGGCCTAGTATTAATATACCGTAGACCGGACTTGACCTTGTAACTAATCTAGCTGTGATAAATTTAAGAATATAAACATATTGATCTTGAGGTTGATTGATTTTTGATTGAGTTAGAGATTCATATTTTTATATGAAGTAATTGGCAGACAAATTATGGTGAATATTCCGACCAGAACTCATTGGGATATTGAGGACGTGTTAGTTATGACGGTTCTTCATTGACAGACTATTTTACTGATACTTGGATTTGTGTATGCCGTAGTTAGAGTGGGAGTTGACTTAAACTTCGTATTCTTTTCAGTGGATTCATGATTGATAGTTAGATGATCTAGACTTCATATTGATCAAGGCTGTGGTACTCTGATTTTGGATTGTTGAAACAAGAACTTTCAAATTTATCCTGATGATATTGATTGAGTACTGATGATCTTATCGATGTTGGATACCAGACATAGAGATGATTGAGATGTTATGTTGATCGAGGACGTAATACTCTTTAGTTATGATCTTAATTATGGTTGAATAAGTCTTTTTTGAGGATATTCCTTTCTTTAATTGTGAACTCGGTATTCGTTGTTGATCTCGAGGATATATTCAGTGTTTCATGATTAGTTCTTGACTACTTCAGTTATTTAATTAAGAGGTTGATTTATTGTGAGTGTGATTTTATTGATATCAGTGATATATATATATATATATATATATATATATATATATATATATATATATATATATATATATATATATATATATATATATATATATATATATATTTAGAGTTTGACAATAGTTATTGATCGACTTGACTTGCTGGAGATACAAAAGATTGTAGTAGATTGATATGATGGGAGAACTTGTTATTGATTTATTAAACCTATAGTTTACTATACCAGATTTTCTTGACCTACATTGGTATTTGATGCATATGATGACTGTGTCATGATTGTAAGTTGATGAATTCATTACTATTATTATCCCATATGGATGAATGAGATGTTGATTAGTTCAAGATGAGACTGTCCATTGAGCAGTATCTGAATTTGTTATTGTATTAATTCATGTTATTGAAAGTTACTAGGAAAATATTGTCAGACCGTAACATATGCATTGTTCCATTATTCTACCATTCATGCGGTAATAATGTCCACATTGTTATTGTTACATCATTGATATTGTTACTGTCACCGTATCGTCCCAGTAATCGAAATAACATAGATATTGATTATTCTAATAATATTATAATAGACAATTTACACTGGCATTGGAAAAATTAATGGAGGAGATAGGGTCTGAATTTTGGTGGATCTAGGATACATGTTGCGCACCCGAGATACGGTTCCATTGCAGGATTCAGCGGGATGACTGACATCCCATATTGTTCATATTGTTATTGTTATTGACTACCTAGCGGTAGGACTTGGTTCAGCGCCAGGTGATTAGGCCGTGGTTCCGGGTATGACGGAACCTACCTAAAGCATGGACAATATATCTTTAATTGATTTCAATAACTTAGGACCCTGATTGACACATGTGATAGCGTAGTATGGAATGCGTCTATTATAGGTGGTAATTGGTATTCGCTGATATAATCAATAATGATAAACTGTTATAATGTATTGTGACTGACCGTAATCACCGACTGTACATATATATATATATATATATTATATATATATATATATATATATATATATATATATATATATATATATATATATATATATCAACTATGATAGATATATGATTGTACACATGACCGAATTGTATACCAGACTAGTGACATATACTAGGTTACACATCTTGACATTAGTTGTTTCTTTTTATAATGATATCAGTTATATATCGTTCATAGTTTGTTCTTGATATTGATTATTCTGTTATCTTTATTTTATCATGTTATTATTGCTTACATTATTTTTATGCACGAGCACCTTTCTCTTTACACACACTCATTAGGTCGCTTCTGACGACTCTAGATTCGCACGTCCAGATATTGAATATTTTATGCTCTTGTTTAGGTGTTTGTTGAGCTCATACTCTTCGCGAAGAGTTGGAGTTTCTCTCTTTTTGATTCTAGTATTCTTGCCTCTTATTATTCCTGTTTCTGTATTTTTCTTAATTCATGAATATCAGATTTAGTTTTTATTCTAGGTCTTTTTATATGATATTATGCATGGATGCTTATAAGTGATATTGCAGTGATCGTTGATTTATTATGGTTTAGATTTATAGCTTGTTCAGGTTACTTTAGGCTTAGCGTTTATATGTGGGATATTTTTCTCGCGTATATACGTCGCTGACTCTCGTCGCGACTCTATTTCCACGTATTTTGGGAAGCGGGGTGTGAGATTTTGGTGGGAGGTTCTTGTTGTTCAAAATACCTCCCCCATTGGAAGTCTAGTTGCTGAGCTCATGGATCAGTATCGAATGTCTCAACATCTTCGTCGTGATCTACATGACTGATTGATGTCATTGTTGACGAAGAGATTCTTGAAAACAACCTCTACACTAATATTTGATTTCCAGTCTGATGAGTCTGAGGAATGATGGCAGAGACTTATCAGTTTCTTATTCAGATTATTTTCAGAACTGTTTTTCAGACCGAGTGTCTACCGGCTGTGAGGTAGCGGGCTGTGCCGCTAAGGCGAATTCCTCCTTTTTAGAACTGCTGAAAGAAGTTGCCAGCATAATGTCGTCTTCTGTGAAAGAGAAATGACATTGCAAGATTTGTCCTTGACTTTGGGCTGGCTTGAATCTGATTGTTTATCATTGATGATATCTGAGTGCACCAACATGACTTCTTCAGATTTGGTTGTTAACAGGATAAGGCCATTGGCTTTCTGCTCTTCAGAAAGTGGGTAGGTTACTATTATTTTCCCTTTCGGGATGAGGACTAGTCTGTCTTGAACTACCAACTTCGGGGAGTTCCCAAAATTAAGGGTTAACATGTTGGCAGTAAACTTCTTCTGTTCTAACTTTATAGTCAAAATACCTACTTCAACCAGCACTTGGATCTTGTTCTTGAGGACATGGCATTTGCTGGTAGGATGGTGGCCCATCCTGCGAAAGATGCAGAAGTTGAAATCATTCGTACTCCAACTTCTTCGGGGCAACTGGCCAAACTCCAGCTTGTTACCTTTATTGAGCAAGTGAAATATTGTCACCACATGCTCATCTTAAAGAGTATTGTCTCTGAGGAGACTTAAAGGGCTACTGGAATTACTTTTTTTTCAGCCTTCACGGAGCATCCCCTGACACTATCACAGTTTCTTTCCTTTTGGTTTGGGAAGATTGAGTTGCATCATGTTCTTTGTTGTTGGTTCCCCACTAGTTTTTGGGAGCAGGGAACTCAAATTTCTTAGTGATATCTTAGCTATTTTATCTTTTCGATAAGCTCTTTCCAGGTGTGGGCCTTGACGACTCCATGCGAACTTTCATGCCTACATGTCTGAAGTAATAGAGGTAAAGGCATGCTTGCGTGACACAAAAGAGAAATGTTGTGAAATCTCTTTATGTAATCTCTTTCAGACTCTCCTCCTTTCTGGACTGTATAGAGGAGCCTGTCCATGGTCACTTCGGTATCATCCTTGTAGAATCGTGAGAAGAACTGAGTTTTCAGGTCAAGCCAGGAATTGATGGAATTTGAGGAAGGCTCCTAAATCAGTCAAAATCTACCTCCTTGAGGGTGCCGATGATAATCAGTCTTATATCCACCAAAGTTCAAGCCGCCAACTATGCATTTGTATGACGGTAAGAGCTCACCAATCAGCATATATATTACTTTTGGTCCCAACCCGTAATGCAATAAATAATAGCACCATTATTTATTACATTACGGGTTTGGGACCAAAAGTAATATATATGCTGATTTGGTGAGCTCTTACCGTCATACAAATGCATAGTTGGCGGCTTGAACTTTGGTGGATATAAGACTGAATCCCTTTCCAGCGGGTAAGGAAGGGTAATCCCTACTTTCTTTAAGTCATTTCATTGAGCGAGGGATGCTATTTGCGCTTGAAAACCTTGGATAACTTTGGCATCGATTAAGAAAGTTCGCTCTTCCTTAGGAATTCCCTTATTGAGATTTTCCTCCTCCTCATAGATACTACCAGAGGTTTCCTCTTCTGAGTTTTTATTGGTCAGGAGCTGTTCCAATATATGTTGGATGTTGTCGAGAGACTTTTGTTGAGCCTTAGTAGTTTGCTCCTGAGCCTCCATGCGGTGTCAGAGATTTGCATCACTATTATCGACCATGTTGACTGATACAAACCCTGCCTAGACAAAGCTAATGATACTGGAAGAAGCATAGCCGCTACCTTCCTCATCTGACCATTGGAACACGTGTCTCAATGGCTCAGGTGATATAGTGCCTCCTTATGAAGAGGGTTGATCATAATTAAACGGTATTGCTACCCTAGAACAAGTACCCTAAAAGGCAACCTCTCGGCCAATCAGAATCTGTTCCAAGCCTTGGCTATAGTCAGAATCTGGAGAGCTGAAAGAGAGAGGATTAACATGCTGCCACCTTTGTCTGGATCGTCGCTGATCATTTCCTTTGCTTATCATACTGATAGAGGTGCACAAAGGTTTGATACATTCAGAAGTTTCTTCTTCAAAGACCTAAGTTTTTTGAAAGTCAAAGCCATGACAGATAACGATCGAAGACTGATTGTTGGCTTTGAAACTGTGTTGTGAGGATTGACCCCAAACAACAATGGTCAAAATGAACTGTCACAAGTTGACAAGTCGCTTATCTGCACCTGGATGATGAAATGTTAACTGGTTCTTCAGAGTGAAGTCTTATTGTTCAGAGAGTTTCTTAGGTCTAAGTTAATTGGACCTAACCGGTCCAATACTGAAACCCAGGGAGACTGAAGAACTACCCCCTTGGGTTGAGAAGCTTTAGATTTAACCTTCGTCGCGGGATTCTGCTTTATAAAGGCTAATTGTTTAGCTTTTGGCGAAGCTAGTTTAGCTTCGCCATATGTGTTAGATGCATTAGCTTCGCCAGATGAAGCTGTCTTAATGCCGCCAGACATCGCCTTAGCCTTGTACTAGGCTTGCGAGGTAGTTTCGCCAGACGCATTTGATGTGTTAGTTTCGCCAAAAGAAGCTTTTAGCACCGACAACACTTTAGCCTTGGATAGGCTTGGAGATAGCCTCGCCAGACATGCGGGCCTTAGCCTTTTCTCTTTTGTGAGCTACTGGAGACATCATAGCCTGGTGGCCAAGGCTGTTAAAATAGCTTCGCCAGAAGCTAAGACAAACTTTGAAGAAGTTTTGTTAGCCTCACAAGAGACTGTTATAGGATCATCAGACACCCTAATAGCTTCATCAGAGGCTAAATTAACCTAGTTCACGATTTTTAGCCTCATCGGAGATAGTGAAGGCTGTGACAGGTTGCACAGAGCCTGATTAGTCTCGCCGGAGGCTGTAATAAGCTTACCCAGAGTCCTGTTAGCCTTGCCAGAGGTGTGCTTTCAAGAGTTATCCAAAGGAGATCTGGCTACAGAGATTTTCCTGTGCTTGCATACGCAAAAAGGTCTAGTGGTTCCCGTAGAGAGAATTATTCGAACTTCTCTTGATCAAATTCAATGACCAACATTTCAGCAGTAGACCTGAGGGTCTTTTTGTCGCTTTGCGACATTACTTTCTCGTTAGTAGAAAAGAAGTCCCAGCAGATTCATCATCTTATTTTTAATTAGAAAACTTTAAAGAAATTTGAGAAGAATTACAAGTAATTAAAACATAAAAATTACAAGAATCATCTAAGAGTGTAGATTCTGGGAACTGTGCCGGGAGGAGTCTATCAGCGCACGATCACTTTGTCCCTTTGACAATATGAGCAATAAGCTTCAGCTCTGCTGCTGGAATTTCTTCTTGCTGGTTTGGGAAATTCCTTGGAGATGAAGGATTAGATGTTGGAACCTTGTGTTAATCCTTCAGGATGAGGGAAAGATTCTCACTAAGCTTTTGGAAAGCAAGGAAAAAGCTTGGCTCTCTCTTTCTTGCCTCTCTTCTGACATCTCTGTCTATTAGGGGGTTTGCTTTAGCCTGCTGGTGGACTATTTATAGGCTCCATATGAGTAAGCATCCCTAAAAATTAGTAAAAGCTGTTAAATAGCCTATAACGCCATATGACGAGGTTAAAACAGCCTTTGGCGAGGTTAGGCTAGCTTTTGGTGAAGCTAGCCAATAATCGCTGACTTAGGGGAGTTACTATCTCCTTGATTATCTCCTCTTAATGAGGGATGTTAATGGATGCAACTGCCCATTAAGAGAAAAAGTCAATCTCACTAAGTTAGTAGAAGAGAAATCAACTAATTGAGGCTGGAATCAACCTGTAACGCCTTTCCGACGACACTAAATAAGCTTTCAACGAGGCTATACTAGCATCTAGCGATGCTAGCCAACAGCTGCTGGCTTTAGGGAGTTATGATCCTCTTGATTATCTCTTCGTGATGAGGGATATTAATGAAGCATAACCGCCTATAAAAAGAGGCAATTAACCCCACTAAGATAGTTGGTATTGGCCCTTTGAAATGATCAAAAAACCTAAAGCGTCACTGTCGGCGACGCAAAGCTTGCGATAAAGCTAGCCAGTTTGGCAAAGTTAGCCAGTTGGTCTAAAAAATGGCCTTTTTAGGCTTGTTTAAGCCCATTTAAAGGTGTGTTTGACCCACTTTACACTTAGCTATGTTCAGTAGGGTCTGAATAACTGCTCTATCCATCATTGATTAATACGAGCGTGGCAAAGTGTGAATTGATTGTCAGATTATCTGCGACTCATCTTTTAGAAGTGTCGACAAGTTAGACGTTGTATAAGCCAGCTGAAAATCTATATAAGATTTTGTCTTTTAGAAGTATCAACAACGGTGGGAGAAGAAGATGTGCTGATAGAATACTGGGACTATCTGAAGAGAAGTATGAAATAGACTTAAAGAATGTAACATCAATATACACATAATACTTCATGGTAGAAGGATTGTAACATTAGTATCCTTTTTGAGTCCTCGAATACCCAACAAAAAGACAATTAACAGATATAGAGGACAATTTGTCTAAACCAGGAGATAAGTCCTGAACAAAATATGTACATACAAAGACGCGAGGAACAATATGAAAAATACTTTTACAAGGATAAAGACAAGAAAACGGAACCTTTCCCTGAAGAACGGAAAAAGGCATTCTAATGACCAAGTGACAAGTACTCAAAACAGCATCATATCACATATACTTTAGAACATTCATATGTATCATCATGGTTCTAGCAACATCAAGGATATGCTTCTGTTTACGTTCATTAATACCACTTTGTTGAAAAGTATGTGAATAAAAAGTCTAATGAATAATTCCATTCTTAGCATAAAACAAAATACATCATTTTTCACATATTTTAAAGTATTATCAGTATGAAGCACATGAAGAGATGTAGAAAATTAATTTTTTATTTCATTAAAGAATAGTTCAATAACACCAGAAACTTCAAATCTCTCTTTTAATAGATAAAGCCAAGTCATGTGCGAGAAATCATCAACAAAAACAATAAAATACTTAAAAACCTTGAATTGAGGGTACACAACAAGAACCCTAGGCATCAGAATGAACTAACTCAAATGCAGAACTACTGCGGTTATTGACTCGACTCTGAAATGAAGCATGGTGATGTTTACCTAACTCAGAGGACTCACAACCTAAGATAGAAATCGAGGACCGAATAGGAATGATAAATTGAAGCTTCTACAAAAAATGATGTCCAAGATGCCACTGCCATAGAAGAATAGGATCATGTTGATATGCAATTAAGCCAGTAGGTGATACCTTATCATCCAAATAGTACATGCTTCCTCGCTCATGACCTGAACCAATTCTCTTCCCAGTCATCAGATCCTGAAAAACGAGAAAGTTACTTTACAGTTGTTTTGTCTGGTAAATGATTGATGGAGAATAAACTGATAAGAAACTTAAAACATATAACATTAGTAAGAGTTAAGAATAGAGTAGCATGCACTACTCTATTATCAAGCACAAGAGACTTTGTGTACCATCATCAATGTTAACAAAATGAAATTTATTTGAAAGATGCAAAGAGTTGAACTTATTCTGAATACCTATCATGTGGAATGAGGCTCCTGAACCCAATATCCAGGGTCTGGTGAAGAGACAATATAGGCATCATATCTGATTGGATGCATGAGTTGCTGAATGGTTGTTCTAAAAGAACTCAAGCTGGCGTAGCTTATCATACTCAGCCTGTGAAAGTACCACAGTGAGAGAACCAGAAGAACCAGAAGGAGTGGCTGAGGGAGCATGAGTAGTATCACTAGGGATAGTAATCACAGTATCAACTAGCTATGCCCATTCAGGGCGACTAAATTTCTCTTAGCACTTCTGAGAGATGTGATTATTCCTCCCACAATGTCTGCGTTGACGTGGTATTTATTATCAAAGCCACTCTATCTGTCACCATATGAGTCACGTTTCCCTCCAAAGGATCCACACCTTCCTCCAAAATCATGGCCACAACCGTGACCTTTGCCATGTCCAAAAATAATGGCAGACTACTCAATAATTGGTGCAAATGATACAACATCTCCAGTCGACATACGCATAACTCTGGAGAAAGTAGTAGTCAATGTGAGAGAACTATCTCCTTCTAGTATTTATCCTCGCACTTGAGAACGCAGTGAGGGATTCAGGCCAGACAAAAACTTTGGCACTGCAAGATCCTGAAGATAACCCCTCAGTGTCACTGCGTCAGTAACAACACGCTGGTGCATCTCCAACTCATCTATCAGACTCTTGAGTTCTCCATAGAACTCAGTCACAGATCGATCTCCCTGTTTGAGCTTAAACACGCCCTTATAGATCTCAAATACCCTCGAAAGATTTTTCTCATTCTCATACATCATCTTTAGGGTATCCCACATCTCCTTCACAATAGATTGGAACATGATACTACCACTGATCTTCTCCTTCACCAGTGTAAGGTTTTGAATGTAGTGTCAGTAGTAGCAGGTAGAGGTTGTAGAAGATAGGCCAATTTATTTTGAGTAACGATGAATATGCGAAAAACTTGTGCCCATAACAAATAGTTGGACCGATTTAGCTTCACAGTAGTCCTGAGATAGTCTTGGGATCAAAATCCTAGTAACAGGTAAGGAGATTAGAGTGAAGGAGGAACTCATGTCATCTAACATCGTAGCCAGTCAGTAGTAAGAGACAATCATGTAAAGAAATAGCCAGAGATAGATAGCACAAAATAGATCAGATTAAGTAGAACTCATCAGTAGAAAGGTCAAATTAGTAGCATATATATGACAACAACATCAGTTGATGACTTTGACAACACTAGTCGATGGCGACATGAGTTGCAGGTGGTGTCCAGGGATGATTGGTTACAGCTGATGGAGACAACATGAGATGGTAGCTAGGATTTTATTCCTGTTGATGGCTGGAGATGTCAACAGAGATGGCTGGAGGTGATGGAGATGTCGGTGGCTGCAGATGTGTACACACCACGGTTTTGGCAAAGGTTGTAGATGTTGTAGCAGGGTCGATATGGCTACAAATGTTGCAATATAGATCGGCTGATGTTGCAGCAGGAGTTGACAGGGTTGCAGATGTTGCAGCAGAGGTTGGTAGGTGTTAGAGATGATGTTAGAGGAGGCATGGTGGCTGGTGTTGTTGATGGGATGATTGACATAGACTTGTAGATGAGATAGGTTAGGGTTTTTGAGAGAAAAAGTGGTGACAAAATATGGTGGTTGATGTTGAAGGATAAACTAAGATTTACGGAGAAAGAGAAGACGATATTGCTCTGATACCATGTTGAAGGCGGCAAACCCTAGATCTAATTCATCTTCTTTGAGAATAAGAATGCATACATATATACATATGTACATATATATCTATATATATCTACATACATACATACATACATACATACATTCATACATACATACATACATACATATATATAGTAGTCTTTGTGTGAGAAACTTTCTCACACGAAGACCGTGAGAAAACTATACAGGAGCTTTCATGTGGGTGATCCGAACCGTTCATCTTGATCTATATACTTTATTTAGACTATCACGCGAGTCCGAGTCTTTTTACTCATACAACAAGTGGTTACAAAATATACGTTATATTCACCATAGAATAAAGATGTCACTTGATGCATAGGTAAAAAAGTTAGAATCGCGTGATTTTTTATTGGAAGTCTAATTAGAGTATGTAGATCAAGATGAACGATTCAGATCATTCATAAAATCTCTCTTATATGATTTTCTCATGAAGCTTATTATGAGAAAGTTTCTCATTTGAAAATTTTCCTATATATATATGTATGTATGTATGTATATATACACACACACACACATACATACACACACACACACACAGACACACACACACACACACATATAGACATACATACATACATATATATACATATATATATATACATACATACATATATATGTGTATATATATACATACATACACACACACACACATATGAAAGTATACCTAGAGGGGGGTGAATAGCTAATTTAATGACAAATAATGTGGAATTAAAAATTTAATGTAACACACTTAGTGTAACCAAAAAGTGTAGCCGAATTCCCGTAAAGAGCTCTGAACTATCTCCTCTAAATTCCTCTAAATAAGAGTTGAGGTGCTATGTAAAACTCTCTTGGTTGAACACAAGTATGGCACACAATCAAGCCCAAACATATATATAATATGACAATAAGATGCAATGCACAATGTAATAGAGAGAGTAAGAGAAAGTGAATCAAGCACAAACATAAAGATAGGTTTCGAGGTTCGAGCACCCAGCTCTTCGTCCTCGCCTTCACACAGAAGGATTTCTACTATATCGTCCACACAGGACTTCCCACACAGGGAACCTCCACTGAGAATTTGGGTAAATATAACTTGGGAGTATACAATTCCTCTCTCACCAAATACAGCCTTTCACTAGAGGCAAGACACAACACAAATCACCTCTACACTTAGAGGGATAGGCACTTAGCCAAAACAACAATCAACCTCTCTCAAGAGGGATAAGGCTCAAAGCCACACAATCACGATCACCTCATACTTGAGGGATTCCAACTCAATCACCTCTCAGTAGAGGGATATAAATACCACTTCCACAATCACCTCTCACTAGAGGGATATCAACACAATCACCTCTCACTAGAGGGATATCACAAAATATGGAAGGTTTACAACTCTTGGTGGTTTTAACAAACCACACACTAATTTTCCCACAAAAATAGATCCAAATCGATAGGATAGATAGATAGCTCAAGTGTGAGAAAAACAGGGTTTGAAAATCAAAATCACAAAGAAAACTCTTGGGAAAACTTCTAGAATATCTACATAAATGAAGATCAAAACCAATCCCAAAGACTTCTCCTTGTCCTGATTTTTCCAACTCTTTTAAAAATAAATAAAGATCAAATATTTTGGCACAAAAACTCTTTTAAAAACTTGTTGAAAGATAAAAAATTTGCTCTAAAAATTCTTTTGCAAAACAGCTCAAGAAATGGGGTATATATAGCCCCAAAAATTTCTGCCCGTTGGCAGCAGGCAAAGGGCAATTTTGCCCTTCCGGTCGACCGCCCGGTCGGCCGACCCAATGGTCATTTTTATGATCGTTGTGCCACCGGTCGACCGCCCGGTCGATCGAGACTGGATACAGAGAGCAGCAGCTCTCTGCCGGTCGACCGGCCGGTCGACCGGGGCCATTTTCAGAGAGCATAACTCTCTGGCGGTCGACCGACCCGGTCGACCGGCCTTCCCAGCCTGGCTGCGTGTACGTCTTGTGCAAGTTGGTCGACTAGGGTAAACATAGTCGACTAATACCCAGTATTAGTCGACTATACCTAGAATCTAGTCGACTACTGTAATAGAATATGAGAATCCAACTCTCTATTATAGGTCTTAGTCGATTATACTAAAGTATCAGTCGACTAGCCCATAACCTAGTTAATTAATAAGACCTATTAGTCGATTAATAGCAAGCACACTGCCGGTACATGTCCGTGCTTGATTTGTGAAGCTTGTAACACCTCCACCTGAATCTAAATTCTTCTCTAATGAATATGAGGCACTCAAATACTAACAGTCTCTACATTGACTCATGTTCATTGAGTTCCTTTATAGAATTGGCCTCTGCTTCATTCACCTTACTTTCTCCCCCTTTTGTGACTTCACATGGCTCTTTCTCAAGGGCCCGTTCGTCACTTTACCTTTAGAGAATCTTGATAAAGTTCATAGATGCTCTGAACTTCTCTATCGGGATGGTCTTCGCCATCATATCTGCTGTATTCTTCTTCGTGCTGATCTTTATCAATTCGATTACCTTATCATCCATGACTTACTAACGTATCTTGTGATATCTCACATCAATGTGTTTCACCCTCTTGTGATACTGTGATCCTTAGCAAGATGAATCCTACTCTGACTGTCGCAATGAACTCGAACTAAATCCTGTATGGTGCTAAACATCTCAACTAATCCTCTCAACCATAATGCTATCTTTGCTACCTTAACTGCAGCTATATACTCTGCCTCTGTCATTGAAAGAGCAACTGTATCTTGCTACTCTGCCTTCCAACTTATGACGCGCTCAGCTTCTGTGAATACATAGCCCGTCGTGGATCTTCGCTGATCAAGATCTCCCGCATAATCTGCATCAACATGGCCTTGTATTACCCTAAACTTTCCCATTTTCAATCTCTAAAACACCAAGCCTAGTCTCGCAGGGACCGGCCCGAAGCCGATGTTTCTTTTGTGCCAGCCTTCCTTCCCGCCAAAGCAAAAACAAAGGCAAGTGAGGATCCCTCGCAGATATTGTAGCACCCACTTCACTGCTTTCCAATGTTACTTTCCTAAGCTTGATATGAATTGACTTATTATACTAACTGCATAAGCTAAGTTAGGCCTAGTGTAGATCATAACATACATGAGTGATCCTACCGCACTAGCATATGGTATTCGAGACATCTCCTCTTCCGGTGATTGTGGACACTGCTTGGAGGATAATTTGAATTGACCTACCAAATGAGTGGTGACTGGTTTTACTTCTGTTATGTTGAATCTTTTCAACACTTTGAGAATATAGTTCTCCTGGGATAGCCAAAGTCTACCTAAGCCTCTGTCTCGAGTGATCTCCATACCTAAGATCTTCTTAGCTTCTCCCAATTCCTTCATGTCAAATTCCTTCTTCAGCTGAGCTTTTAGCTTCTGAACATGTATCTTGTTTCTCACAACAATCAACATATCATCCACATATAACAATAAATATATCAGATCATCACTCTACTTAAAATAGACACAACTATCATACTTACATCGGTTGTACCTGGTCTTGATCATGAAAGAGTTGAACTATTTGTACCACTGCCTGAGAGATTGCTTAAGTCTATAGAGGGACTTATTTAGAAGACACACCTTATTATTTTACATTCCTAAATATAACCTTCAGGTTGTTTTTATGTATCTTCTCCTCCAGCACGCTGTGTAGAAATGCTATTTTGACATTCATCTACTCCAACTCTAGATCAAACTAAACAATTATCCTAATAACATCAGAATAGATGTATGCTTGACAGAGGAGAAAAGATCTCATTGTAGTCAATACCCTGCTTCTGAGTATATCCCTTGTTAACTAACCTTACCTTGTATTGCTCATTGTCCTTCTTACAAAAGACCCATCTGTAACCTATTACCTAGGGGTGGTAGACGGGTCGCGACCTGCCAGACCCGACCCGACCTGAAGTTAGCGGGTCTGGTTTTGGGCTAATCGGGTTGGGTCGTAATCGGGTCGACCCATCTGACCCAATTATTAAATGGGTCGGGTCGACCCGAACCCGCCAGACCTGCTTGACCCGCCAGACCCGATTATTCTCTCTCCTCCTCGGCCTCCTCCTCTTGATCTCCTCCTCTGCCGCCCCGCCTCCTCCCCTTCGCCTAAATTAAATTGTCAAAAAATATGCGTAAGACCAAATTGAACCCGTGGCCTCTAATGTGTAGAGTTTAGTGTGATGACTAACTATACCACCCAACAATTTGGTAATAAAGTGTAAAGAAATGTATTTAAAATTTAATAATCGGGTCAAATGGGTCGGGTCGGGTCGACTCGACTAAGAATGGGTCGGGTCTGGGTCTGAATTTTTGACCCATATAATAATCGGGTCGGGTCGACCCGACCCGATTATTATATGGGTCGAGCAGTAATCGGGTCGGGTCGACCCGACCTGACCCAATTGCCACCCCTACTATTACCTTTGAGTCCTTTGGAAGATCGACTAATGTCCATGTCTGATTTCTATCCAAAGACTCCATCTCTTACTCCATGGCTGTAATCCACTTGTCGTGGTCATCTGCCTCGATCGTTTTTCTGTAACTATTAGGATCTCCTATTTCTGTTACTAATACAAAAGAGACACGATCATCTTCCCCCATACCTTGTTGGTGACACAGTAACTCTGATTGACCTTCTCAACGCTTTAGGTTGCTCTTGAGTAGCCTCCTGATCATCTCCATCTGAATCTGTGGACTCCTCTTCTGACCCTTCAGACCTTTTAGAGCTATCGAGAACTCAACTTTCTTTTGTGAGTGTCTGCAGAACTATCTGAAGCTCCACCTTCAGCTTTATTCTCTGTTTTTGACTTTTCTTGCAACATTGATTCTTCGTCAAAGATCACATCTCTGCTAGTAAACGCGCACTTTTTCTCAAGATCCCAAAGTCTGAAACCTCTGACTCCTTTGGTGAACCCGATGAAGATACACTTCCTAGACTTGGACTCTAGTTTGTTTTTTCTAACTATCAACCAAACTATACGTTGTGCAATCGAAAATCTGTAAAGTTGAATAGTCTACAGATTCTCCTCTCCATATCTCCTATGGGATCTGAAGATTAATAGCTGTTGATGATAACATGTCTACCAGATAACTCGCATGATTTATTGCCTCTGCCTAAATTCTTCTGACATGTCAGCCTGTAATCTGATACTGCTGTCACACTTTGAAAGTGTCAGATTCATGTGCTCTGCTACTCCATTTTGTTCTGGTCACCGTGAAATACTCAGCTGGTACTTGCTAAGTAGCCTTTGAATTCTTTGGAGGTGTATTTGCCTCCATTATCGGACCTCAAGACTTTTGTTTGCGTTTCGAAATTCAAGAAAAACTCCATCGTTGTTGAATCACGTATAAGTTATGAAACCTAAACTTGCTAGAATCTTTTTTAACAAAGTGTGTAGTGGTAAGTATATGATCGAATCCACAGAGACTTGTTCTTGAAAATTTAGTTATTAAAAATCTCACTTTTATCTTACTCTAGTTGAGAAATTCCTTGGATAAAGGTTGAAATTTTGTTTTAAAAAAAAAAATAAATAAAGATCTTGTAGAAGAAAGCAAAAGCAAAAATAAAAATATGAATAAAGTAAAGAAAATAAAAATATGAAGAAAGCAAAAGAAGAAAGAAATACTAACCTTTTTGCGAAGATTTGAATAACTAAAGTAAAAAAAAGAAATTAAGAGATTGGTACGAAGGGAAGAGGAAGATGAACCGGTGAACTGGTTTCTTGTCATCGCCTTGATGTCTCCCTCCTCCAAACGATGCTGAAACAAAAAAAGCTAATAAAAGAAAAGAGAAAAGAATATGCATAAGATTAGTGATGACTTCATGGAATCAAATATGCAATAAAAAATATTATAAAAATAAAGAGAAATTAAAGAAAGACTTAGACTGAACGTTACAAGATCGTGAAAAGAATTTTGAATTTAATTCAATAAGCATCAAATACAAAACGCTTGATCCTCTCCAATCTCGCATTACAACGCTCAAAACTTTCTTTTCTGGCTTTTTAGCTCTCTGGTGTACCCCCCTCTCTCTCTCAATGAATACATGTATTTATAGAAAAATAGGGATAAGGGAGAGCGTATGGAGATAGAAAGAGCTGGCTATTTTTGAATTTGAATCTTTCCCTTATCTCCAAACTTAATTTGATTTATTCAGAATTCTGATCTGCAGTTTATTGGCGTGTTGTTTGCTGAATATTACTTATCAAATTATAGAATTTGAAACAGTGATCAATATAAAAGTTGTAACCTTTTAATTGTCTTTTTAGATCATCTTGAATCATAAGATTTGAGATTTGGTAGCTAAAGTTATGATTAAAATTCTAAATTGTATCCAGTCTGAATCCGAATCTAAATTGCTTCATCTCATCTGTTGATCTTCTCTCTATTCATTTATCCTTAGCGAACCCGATAGGTCTTCAAAAATTCATTTTTCTTTTAAATTTTTTATAGTATTATCTTATCTGGTAAGTCTAATCCTCAGATAAGATAACCTTTAGATTCTCTGAATTTGAATCTATCCCGTTTGATTTAAACTTTTAGATTTATTTGGATAAAATTCATGCCTATCTTCTCTTTATCACCCTATAAGGATTAGGACATTAAGACAAGTGAATTTTGAATGATTTATTATAAAATATATGTAGGAATGTAATAATGTTTATGTAATATATGTGTCCAAATAACTTTCACCTTCCGTCCGTTTGATTTTCTATCATAGTTCTCCACTCCTTAAACTTCTGAAATACTTTCAATTTCTGCTTCAAGAAGTATACCCAAACTTTCATTGAAAAATCATCTATGAAAGTAACATAGTACCTAGCACCCCCAATGTATGCTACTGGCGAAGGCCCCCACACATTCGTGTGTATGATATCTAACAAGTCCTTTATTTTGTGCTGTGATGTAGAGAAAGCTATTCTACGTTGCCTACCCTTAATGTAAAATTTACAAAGATCAAGTCTGTAATATTTGATACCTGGTAGAGCACTTCTTTTTGTATTAGAGCACTTGAAATCGAGGGGTGCCGGGTGTTGATGGTGCAGTGAGAAGGGACATATTCAGAGGGACTGCAAGCAAAACAAGAATAGAGAAGGTAAAAGCAAAGATAAAGATTTCGCATATATCACGAAGAGTGAAGAATTTGATGCTTTGATTCTCTCCTTGGTTGGTTCCAGTGAATCATGGGTGATTGATTCGGCGTCTCTTTTCACACCGCTTTGCAACATGACATCTTTCAAAATTATATGAAATATGAACTTGGAAAGGTGTACCTGGGAGATGATAAAATTTGCGACATTGTCGGGAAGGGCGATGTGATGGCTACCCTCTCAAATGGCTCGACGCTGAAATTGAGAAACGCCAGACATGTACTGAAGCTGAAGAGAAATCTCATCTTTATCAGTTAGCTTGCAGATGGAGGAATGAAGACTACGTTCGATGGTGATGTTTGCAAGATCACGAAGGGTGTCATGGTGATGGCACACGACAAGAAGGAAGGTACCCTCTACATGATGTCGGGTTCTGGGACATCATTTTCAGTTGCTTCATCAAAGTTGAATACCAGAGTGTGACATCGAAGACTTGGGCATATAAGCGAGAAGGAAATGAATGTTATGCTCTCCAAGGATAAGCTGCTATAACTAAAATCTATCAACTTAGATTTTTGTGAAGATTGCATCTACGGAATGCAGACGAAAGTCAATTCTCAAATGAGAAAGACTCTGAAGACAGAAAGGTTGGAGTTAGTTCATACTGACATGTGGGGTAAAGGCTTCATTTTTCCTCTATCGGAGTCTCATTGTATTTTGTGACCTTTATTGATGATTCAGTAGAAAGGTCTGAATTTATTTCTTTAAGCACACACAGAATTGTTCGATGTGTTTAAGAAGTGGTTGGCCTAAGTTGAAAATGTATTATGTCGGAAGTTTAAGTGCTTGAATTCTGACAATGGAGATGAATACTTTGATGACAGATTTAAAGAGTTCTGCGTGAATTGGGGAATTTGTAGAGTGAGAAAATTTCAGAAAATTCTCATCAGAATGGGGTGAAGGAGCAACATGACAATACTAGAGCGTTCCAGGAGCATGCAGATACATGCCGATTGGCCAAGCAGTTATGGGTAGATACAGTCAACATGATGGTGTATCTGATCAACAGATGGTCATCAATGCCCATGAACTGTGGTTCCAGAGGAAGCATGAACCGACAACGAGGTCAATCTGAACCACCTGCGTACTTTTGGTTGTATTTCATATGTCCATTAGAGCTAGATCACATGAGTAAGTTGGATTCGAAGTCCTAAAGATGCATCTTCATTAGGTACAGAACATGCAAGTACAACTATCGATTTTAGGATCCAGAAAATTGAAAGATCCTTAGGCATAAGGATATGATATTCAATGAGAAGATGTACAAGGATTTGCTGACGGATAGGAGCACTTCGGAGAAGGATCCAAAGTGGTACCTCTGAGTACTCCGGATCAACAGGATGCTGCGGACTCGGAGTTCGTTAAACTCGATGATGTTCCTGTGAAGAAGATTCGAAGCATTCCAGAAGGGAATGAGGAACTCCTAGTAGAGCCTCCAACCCCCCAAAGTGAGTCGAGGTGATTAACCAGGATGTCTAGAGCTCTAGAGAGATATTCTCCTTACACTATCTGTTGTTAATGACAGTGGTGAGCTTGAGTGTTATGAAGAGGCTTTACAACTGGCGGCCAAAGACAAGTAGAAGCTTGCTATGGATGATGTGATAGAGTCTCTCATGAAGAATCAAACATGAGATTTTTTAGAAAGCAAGCGAACCCTGCATAACAAGTGGGTCTACCTGTTGAAGGAAGAGCATGACAACACCAATAGGTAAAGGCGAGGATGGTTGTGAAGGGATTTCAATAGCAAAAAGATATTGATTTTATTGAGATTTTCCCTTCTGTTGTGAAGTTAACTACTATTAGATTTGTTTTGAGCATTGTGGCTACAGAGAACTTGCATCTTGAATATTTGGATGTTAAAATTGTGTTTTTCCATGGTGATTTGGAGTGAGGACATCTATATGATGTAGCCACATGGTTATATTATGCCTAAAAAAGGAGCAGTTGGTTTGGGAGCTCAAGAAGAGTCTATATGGCTTGAAACAGGCTCCGAGGTTATGGTATCTGAAGCTCGACGATTCATGATTAGCAGTGGATTCACAAGGCTGTAAGCTGATCACTATTACTATTTCAAGTAGTTTGAGAATTTCTACATCATACTACTAATGTATGTAAATGATATATTTGTTGCCGGATCAAACATGAAGGAGATTGTGAATCTCAAGATTAAGTTGGCGAAAGAAATCTTATGAAGGACTAGGGTCCAGCAAAGAAAATTCTTACAATAAGAATCAGCAGAGAGAAAAGAGACTGTTGAATATATCACAAGTCGAGTACGTGGAGAAGGTGAAGAGCTTTAGCATGTCGAATGCTAAACCTGTGAACGTCCCGCTCGGAGGTCACTTTAAGCTCTCAAAGGTATAGACTCTGACGACAGAAGATAAGAAGTCTCTCATGTGGGAGGTGCCATATACATCAGTTGTGGGCATCTTGATGTATGCTATGATATGCACGAGGTCAGATATTGCTCAAGTAGTGAGAGCTGTCAACAGGTAATGAGCAATCCTGGGAAGAAGTAATGGAAAGTAGTAAAGTGGATCTTGAGAATTCTGAAAGAGATTTCAGATATGACATTATGCTATGATGGCACAGACATTCATCTGCACGGATATGTAGACTTCGACTTTGCGGGTGATGTAGATAGTCAGAGGAGTATCACTTGTTATGTTTTCACTTTAGGAAGTGGAGTAGTCAGCTGGGTGTCGAAGCTGCAAAAGATAGTCGCCTTATCTAAGACGGAGACCGAATATGTTGCAGCGATAGAAACTTGCAAGGAGTTGATATAGATGAAGAATTTTATGAAAAAGCTTGATAAGAGTAGGTGACTCCGTCACTATAAAGTGTAGCTAGAGTGCTATAGATTTTTCCAACAATCCAATCTATCATGACAGAACCAAGCACATTGATGTGACTATTTCATCTGCATTCTTTTAGAGGATGGTGTGTTATTACTGGTGAAGATACAGATGAGTCAGAATCCTATAGACATGCTGACCAAGGTGGTCACGACGGAGAAGCTGAATACCTGCTCAGCCTCCGTGGGCCTTCAGGGTGAAGATTCAGAGTTGAGTTATAACAAATGTCACTATAAGTTGAGAGTCGGCATATAAGAGAGAGATAGAGTGATTGGTCAAATATATTACATATATATTGTCACATTACCATGTTTATATCTGTAAATCCTATTAATAAGTCTTATTTTTCTTTATAAATTGCAGGCCCATTGCTAAAGAAAAAGGAAGAAAAATGAGCCCAAAAGCCCATCAAATTCTGATTTAATTCAGAATTAATTCGAAATCAGAAGATCAAGACAGATTATGACAAATCAGAGAGGTTAAAATCGGTTAATTTGATTTTATAAAATCCAAATTGGTTAGCTTGAGAATCACCGAAGATCAGATCAGAATCAGAGACAAACAACAAATCCAGCCGCGGACAAAAGGGAGCCAAATCTCACGCCATCAAGATCTCCACCAGGATGTGACCGCGGCCGTTTGGTGGAGATAAGGGGTGCGTTTGCTCCCCTTATCTCCTCACTCTTTTTTCTCTGGGTTTTTGCCTATAAAAGGCAAGGTTTTGCATTGAAAAAAGGAGCGAAGACTAGGATTAAATTTCTTATTCATTTTTAGGGTTTAGGTTCTTTGTTAGATAGTTTAAAGAAGTTGTATCTCTATTTTTTAATTTGTAGTTCAGTCCAAATACCAGTGAGAGAGAGGAATAGAGTGATTGTAATCTGAAAATTGAAGTGACATCAATAAAGGGTCAAAGCGTCTCTTCTTCTTCTCTAATTCACGGGTATGTCTTATTTTATTTTCATGTCTTGTTTTGCATTATTCATGAGTAGCTAAACTTGTTTTCTGGTTCAGTAATTAATCTCTTCTACCTTCTTCTCTCGATTGATTTTTATGAAAGCGACTCTCTTGAATCATAATAATGCCTGAGTTAAACTTTATTCTTGAAAGCTCATGAGGATGCTTTTCTTTTAAACTTGAACTTTCAAAATACAAATATCTTTAAGATATTTTTATTCCATACTTACTTCTTCGCGCTTGATGGTTTAACATTCTCTTTTTAATGATGTGTGAAGAAAGGCCTTAAGATTTAAATCAAAATCATCTTATTTGTTTTATGGGATATTAAAAAAAACTAAAGAATTTTGCCTATGATAAAAGTGACGCACCAAAATGCTCTTGAGATAAGTAAGTAGTTGAGTAAAAAATTAGTGAGCCCAGATCTTTTCCTATATTAAAAACAACCAAACAATCTTCATCATTTTTTTTTAAAGATTACCTTTTCCAAAGTCTTCTCTAAGTTTTAAGTTTTTCTTTAAATCACTTCCCTTCTCTCCATTCTCTTTTCAACTAAAAAATCAGCACCATTTTTAACTTTCTAAACAAAAATACTGAAAATTTTCATCGCATTCCTCCTCGTGGACACGACCCGTTAGCCCATAACTACACAGTAATTCTCATTATCACTTTCATTTGACAATCAGTGTCGTTACTGTGACAATAATCAATTTTCAAGTGGGAGATTGTTAAGTTGTGGAGCCAGATTATTGCCTTGACGGACTGTCACTATATGCAGTCAACACGATAATCTCAGAGTGGCTGCAAAGCTTTTTGGGTCATGATGTTATACGAGTTCGGAGTTTCAAGTTGATAGGAAGGATAGAGCGATAGAGCCTTCCAAAGTGATTGAGTCTCTAGAGCGGAAGATCACTCTGAAGTACTAGTCAGGGGAACGCTCCGTAGCGACAGAGCAGAGTAGCTTACCAGAGATACTTAGCGGAAGCGGTCCAGTCCAGTCTAGAAGCGGTCCAATTTAAAAGCTTCTTTGTCAGCGAAACTTGAAAAACACATCAATGAAAGTTTAGGGATATCACAATTTGTAACCCTAATTTTTCTATAAAAGAGGATACATCGTCATTAGGGTTTATAGGGATGAAGCATCAATAGTTTATGCTATTGTGAGTGCTATTGTACAGAGCGACTGTGAGGATTCTCTTCTTCTCTCTTGTAATCTCTCTGATAAATAGTGGATTTGTATGTGGCTCCATAATTTTTTCCGATTTGAGTTTATCACGTAATTATGGTGTCTTTGATTGATCTGTGATTGCTTCTCTTTTCTTCTTCCACATTGTTGTCGATCCCAACAGTTAGTAGTTTGATGTATGCAATAGTATGTACGAGACTTGATCCATCACAAGCTATCTCAATAGTTAGCATACATGCACGATCCCAAAAGGGTCATTGGAAGGCAATGAAGTGAATTCTATGGTATATCAAAGGTACCATAGATGTTGGTTTGATATTTGAGAAGAATACTATAGGTAAGCAGCAGTGCAGCAAATATGTCTATTCTGATTACGCAGGTGACCTCAAGCGCCAGTTTACGACGAATTATGTATTCACATTGTCCCAAGCACCGATGATTTGGCGCTTTCTTCTACAGTCTAATATCGCTTTGTCTACAACGAAAGCCGAGTATAAAGCCATGACGGAGGTCATGAAGGAAGTAATTTGGTTTCAAGGGTTGATTGACAACTTGGGGATTGATTAAGATCTATTAAAGATCAATTATAATAGCATAAGTGTTATCTATTTGACAAAAAAATAGGTCTATTATGCAAGGACGAAGCACATCGACGTCAGATTCCATTTTATTCGGGAGATTCTTGATGAGGGTGACATCGAATTAAAGAAGATTCATA